>APFE030329986.1:80130-101629 GCA_000404065.3 Pinus taeda
TATTCTCCCATAATTCTTAACAAACTTGCGATAATACCCTATCAACCCGAGAAATCCTTGCATATGCTTTATGGATGTGGGGATTTTCCATTCCTTAATGGCTTTAATTTTGATAGGGTCTACCTTAACACCTTAATGAGATACAATATGACCCATATATTCCACCTCTTGTACTTAAAATAAACATTTGGAGCTTTTTTCATATAATTATTTCTCCTCCAATAGTTTGAGCACCCTGTCAACATGTTGAACATGATCCTTCCCAGACTTGTTATATATTAGTATATCATCAAAAAATACTCACACAAATTTTCCAAGGAAGGGTTTGAAAATGGAATTCACTAAACCTTGAAATGTAGAAGGTGCATTGGTAAGGCCAAAAGGCATGACCAAAAATTCATAATGACCCTCATGAATTCTGAATGTTGTTTTCAGAATGTTTTCAGTATTCATTCTGATTTTATGATATCCTGAATGAAGATCCAACTTGGTGAAGTAAATTGATCCATGCAATTCATCCAATAGTTCATCAATGACAGGAATGGGAAATTTATCTTTAATAGTGAGCTTGTTGAGCTCCCTATAATCCAGACACATGTGCCTTGATCCATCCTTCTTGTGCACCAATACTACTGGAGGAGAGAAAGAACTTTGACTAGGTTGAATTATACCAGCCTCTAGCATTTCTGCAACAATACATTCAATTTCACTCTTTTGGACAGAGGGATATTTGTAAGGCCTGATGTTTGGAGGAAAACCTCAGGGAATCAAATGGATAGCATGATCATGATCACGAATAGGTGGGAGACCTTTGGGAGTCTCAAATACCTTGGATTGATTGTCCGAGTCTTTTTGGAGATCTAGAGAAATAGATGATTTTGATGTGGGAACCTCTAGCGAACATAATTTTGCAATTACGCCTCGCTGTCCTTTCTTTAGAAGCTTTTTCATTCCATTAGAGTTGATTATATTTCCTAGTTTCCCTACGATACCTCTTAATTCAACTTCCTTTCCTTCCAAAGAAAATGTCATGAAAATTTCTTGAAAATTAAAAGCTATTGTACCCAAGGATTTTAGCCATTGGACTCCTAATACAACATCAACACCACCCATTGGAATGGAAAGCATTGGGCTATTCAATACATATTCTCCCATTGATAGCTTGATATTTTTGCACTTTCCAGAGCAATTTATGGTTCCTCCACTTGCAACCATCACTTGACACTCTGGTGCTGGATATAGGAAGCAATTCAATTCCTTGGCTATCTTATGATGAATAAAATTATGGGTACTACCCGAATCAATAAACATTATTACCTTTTTCTTCTTGATATGTCCTTCTATCTTGATAGTTTGAGGAGTGGTAATTCTGGCCAATGCATTACAAGATATGGTCGGATTCATTTCTTCTTTCTCTAGGGTTTGTTCCTGCTGTATATCCTCTTCTTTTGATGTTTCTTGTTCCTTTTCTTCCTCCTTTTCACAATCTATGTAAAATAGTTTCTTCTCGGCACACTTGTGAGCTTTAGTGCATTTGTTATCACAACTGTAACAAAGCTCTTTTGCTCTTTTTTCTTCAATTGTTGGGGTGTCAACCTTGTAGGTTGTGGAAGGCTAGGGGAAACAACACTTCCATCCTTATTGTGAGTGGTAGGCTTCCTTTTTGCCATAATTTTGCTTTCCATTTTTCTTGCCAACCTGAATGCCTTTTCCAATGAGTCAGGTTCCCAAAGGCGGACCTCATGTTGGATGTTATCCTTTAAATTCCCTATGAACACATCAATCCTATGCTCCTCTGGAATATATTTTACCCTTACATTCAATTTTTGGAAGTCCTCAATGTGCTCCATCATTGAACCCTTTTGTTTGAGGTTTATCAATTGGCTAAAAAAAGTGTTTCTTTTTGTATCCTCATAATGTGTTATTATTTCTTCCATAAAAATTGCCCAAGTGACAATTTGTTTACAAGAGCAAATCCATCGATACCATACAAACTGATTTGGTTCCAAATATAAAGATGCAATGTGTACCTTTTGTGTGTTTTTCACATTATGGAGATCGAAATATTGCTCCATCTGTAGTATCCACGTTACGGGATCCTTTCCATCAAACTTCCTCATATCTATCTATGAAACATGGCAGGTCTTCAATCCAACATCAGAGTCTAGGAAATCATGATTAACATTTCTTTTTTTCTCATCATGAGTTTCCTTTACTACCCTTTCACCATTAGTAAGCATTTCTTGTAGCAACTTATTCAAATATATCTTCAAATCTTCCATCTTAGCGTCCACGCCATTCATCTTAGCTTCCATGCCATTCAGCTTAGCTTCCACACCATCCATATTAACTTGCACACCATTCATATTAGCTTCCACGGCATTCATCTTAGCTTCGGTTACCTTTTGTGAAAGTGAAATTTGTTGCACTTGGTCTCGTAATTTTGATATATCATGTTGCATTTCTTCCTCTTTTTCATGAGTCATGCTAGATCTTTCAAGTTGCTTCCTAAGTGTTTCCATTTTCTTTCTTCGGGGCATCAATTAATGATAACTATGCTTCACTATGCCCTTTGAACTTCACCCTAATTTTTCAACCCAAACTTATGCAAAATTTTAAAAACACTACACACTTTTTTTCTCTTTGTAGAAGCTCGATATTGAATTTGTTGTATCTCTATAATTGCAAATCTCCAAGGTCTAAAATTGCTTCCTACGGTAGCCCTCCAAGTCCTCTTTCCAATGACCCCAGTCTGATCAAAATTGGATTCTCCAAGAAAGAGTTATGCCCAATCTCCCAATATGACTTGATTATATAATTTTTCAGTAGAGCGAACTTGTACAACGTGCCACATGTCACTGTTTCAACCTTCGGATCTAAAAACGATACACAGAAAACTACAGTTTGTCCTTTTTCTGTAACTTCTTACGAAAATTAAATCTGATGCTCAGAGAGAAAGTTATGACGATTTCCCCAAGGTCACATATTTGGAATGTAATTCGAGAGTCTGCAAAAACCCTAACTTCCTCAAATCATATATCTGAAAATATAACGAGACAAGATCTGAAATTCAGACCCGAGGTTCAAAATGATTTCGGCTCAAGTGGGTTTTTTTTTAGCTTCTGAAACGTCGCAAAAAAAAAAAAAAAATATATATATATATATATAATATATATATATATATATATATATATAGTGAAAATGCCACAATGACCTGTTTGGAGCAACGAAATCCCTAGATTCCAAAGCTCTGATACCAAATGTTATAAAACGAGCTCACAAAAAAATAGAAAAGAAAGATCAACGCCTTTATGGAACAAAAATATCGAGGGAGCAACCTCCTTTAAATTACATAAATGAACAATTCCTTGGATGATACAGCTGACAAAACCTCATTTCTATATATAGGAGTCTAAAGGGTCACAATATAATCAAAGCCGACATAACAATAATAATACAAGGACACAACAATAACAATAGTGGGCTTCTATGGGGCACAATAATAACAATATGGGGACAATTGGGGCACAACAATAACAATAAGGGCTACAATGACAATAGTAATGGGGGAATCACTAGTATTATAGGGACCTAACAATGTATATGCTAGTATGTTGATTGTTCTTGCTAAAGTGAATATAGAATGTTTGGCTTGTTACAAATGTCTAATATGAGTTGATTTCATAGACACTAGGAATCAAGAATGTTTGTGAAATCGAGATGTTATAACTCATGCATAGATTACTTTACTAATGAAAGATGAGTGTATAGACAACTAATATGTATAGGAATTCGAGGGGAAGGGACCCCATAGCTAATGCAAGAAAGAAAACTTGATCATAAAGTTGCTAGAAATTTTAAGGAAACTTATTTCTTCATTTAATAAAATTGCTATGTTTATTCATGTGATGGGATTCTAACTAACTTGGAAGCTCGCCTAACAGAACTACATTAGAGGGAAGATGTGCATAAAGGATCAGTGAAGAGGGTTTGATTGGATCAATATGAACCAACTAGACTTTGATTTTACAACTGTGAAAATGGCTTGAGAATGGAGTCTTCATAATTGAAATTGTGTTGCCTTTTATATATATATATAATATATATATATATATATATATATATATATATTGAATGATAAGAACTTAAGAAAGAGCATAATGATGCAATTTCATTTGAAATGTCATTTATTTTATAGCCATCTTAGTAGGAGGATAATTAATTTAATTTTTAAGACATTTTTATTGTGTGAATGATATGTAAATAAAAGTTTTACTTACTATGTTTTGGGTAACACAATGAAGTTATCTAATGGATTCCATGTCATGTGGAATATCTATGAGGAAAGTGTGCAACAATGATCTCTTGTTGTTAATTGCCATCATTATTGTGCACATGATATGTTTGGGCCAAATTTGGTCATGTGAATATTTGAAAATAATAGAGATTGAAAGTTAACACTAAAAATAACAAGATATGAATAGGTATACACTAAAGGACAATTTTAGAATTGGTAAATTGGATACCTAATGCAAATGCCTTTATGAAAGTTTCATTAAAACTTGTACATAACTAAATTGATAGAAACTAATATGTGAAGTGAAATAATTTCAAGGACCACTAAATATTGCAAAAACGGTGATGCTAAATGCTACCTGGATTCCTTGAAAAGACTTCAACTAAGAATGATTACAATGGCAACCAAGTAAAACACGCAATAAACAAAGGTAAAAAGGTAAAGGGCACGAATTTGGTAAGAATTCCTTCCATCTGAATTGATATCTTTTGGTTTCCAAATCAATGAATGCTTTGCATGGATGCCCAAGCAGGGGTATGGTTAAGGCAAGAAACCTTCACCGCAAAAAGATTTCAATTACTTTCACAATGCATGCAAGACCAAAGTGGAAACTAATTACTCATGAATTTAAAGATATGTAATTCTCAATTTTGGCTCTTTGGGTTGTTGGAATAAATGTTTGATTGCATTATGAAATGCATAAATGTGATGCACACATGATTCTATGATAATTTGATTTCAATCTAATTGAAATCAAATGGACTGATAAAATAGTTATTTGCACGATAATGATGAGATCACTTCAGCTTGTTGTGAATCTTGGAAATGAAAAGTACGTATGTATGAATACTTGGCAATTGTTTGGTTGATTATGATAATTATGAGATCACTTCAGCTTGTTGTGAATCTTGGAAATGAAAAGTACGTATGTATGAATACTTGACAATTGTTTGGTTGATTAAAAGATCAAATTGTAGGTAGAGTGTCAGAATGGGGTGCGAGATAGAAGCCACCATGACATAACAACACCACTTGCAAGGGAGCCCAACAACATGATTAAAAGTCTCATGCCTATGATATCGGGCTTTTGAATGAAGCAAAGTTGGGCAATTAAAATTTCCAATTTGAATTTTCTTTTATATCTCATGGGAGTTAAATGTTGTGACATAGGTGAAAGGATGGAGAATGAAGCTCAGGAAAAAGACTATTGTGAGGACCTGGCAACCCTATGAACTTGTTTACCTCATGGGAGCAAGTCATAACCAATACCTTGACTATAAGACTCCATGAGTAGTACAGTGGAGCACGCCAAACCGTCACTTGGCCATAAGACTCCTTGCACATTACATTAGAGCATGTCAGACCGACACTTCACTGTAAGACTAATTATTATCAGAAAACCCTTAGACAAGTAGATTGCTCAGAATGGGAGTTACTTGGGCTTAGATGGTGAGTAGCTTATGGAGGACCATGCAGGAAATCCTTTGGATAGGTAGATTGCCCGAAACGGGGGTTGTCGGGGCCCAGAAGGGTGAGTCGCTGATTGGGGCCCATGTAGGAGAACCTTTGGACATGTTTGCATCAGGTCATGGTAGAATGGGTCAATTGGTTTCCGTTGGCAGAATGGTGGTACAACACATCCTTCCATACTTACATCAAAATGTCACCAATTATGGCACTTTATGGATATCATCCTCCATCCATCACGTCACCCTTGGAAGGAACTATAAAGGCTCAAGCAGTATAGGAGCACATCAAACACCAATAACGGTTTCTCAAACTATTAAAGGACAACTTCGTTATGGCACAAAATAGGATGAAACAAGCAGATCAACATTACAGTGAAAGGGAATTTGAAGTGGGGGATTACATATTTGTGATACTACAACCATATAAATAGATGTCCCTTAAGAAACAAAAGGACAATAAATTATCTCCGAGGTATTATGGCCCTTATAAGGTATTGTAAAGGACTGGAAATATGGCCTACAAATTGGAGTTGTCTCCATCTTCATGTGTACATCCAATCTTCCATGTTTATTGCTTAAAGGTGGTCATCAGTGATAAGATTCTAGTCCAAACTCTTCAACTAGAGATTAATGAAGAAAGGCAAATAATATTAGAATAAAAAACAATATTGAAAACAAGGACTAAGCAACTGAGAAATCAAGCAATTACTAAGTACTTCATCAAATGGAAGAACCTACCAGTGGAAGAAGCGACATGAGAAGATTAGTGTTTCATATAAAAACACCCATATATAATCAAGTGTCAACTCAAAAAACCCTTATTAAGTCATAGATATTGAGTGATTACATTTCTATTGTTATATTGTTATGTAGGCTAGAACCTCTCATGGTCATATTTTATTAGAATTGTATCATTTGTCTCCTATATATATTAAGGAAACCAAGTCTTAGGATCATCAAATATCGTCTTGTTCATTCTATCTATTGTATAAGAAGGTTTCCCCTCAAAGTGCACTATAATTATTGGTTTCTTATCATTTTTAAGGCACAGGGATCATAACATGGACACCATGGTCCATGGACTAATCTCCAAAAGTTAGTGAACTAAAGACAAGAAGTTTCTAAGACACTCTCTCCTTATATATATATAGATATATATATATAGATATATATATATATGACAATACAATTATAATGAATTAATACCATGAAAAGTTCTAACCTACCAATATAAAACTAGAAATGTAATAAATCAATATGTTAAATTCAATAAAGGATTTTATGCTTAACAAACAAGGACATATATCTATATAAAATTTTCAGTGCTTGTATATTCTAAACCAAATTCTCATAATATCAACAAACAAAAGATTCATGCCAATCAAATTGTATCACTAATTAGCATTCTTACACACAACGTTGTGGCTCTACACAAAATGTGGTATCAAACACCAAGCTTCATATGATTTTCTTCCCTTCAATTTTATTAACAAGTAAAATTTATTATTAACAAAGCTTCATCTAATAATGAAGAATAGATCCAAGACTACGTTGCTCGAAGTTGTGCCTCCCGCGCGTGCCCACTGATTGCAACTACGATCGGTCGTCTGGGCCTCGGCCCAGCCATGGATCCTCCGGATCCCCCCTTGGAAGGATTGGACCAGCAGAACGCCTTCTCAGCCTTGGTGAAATCGCTCCCTCCGCAGCGCCCCAGACCTGCCCTATCAAAATTTGTGAAAAAACTGGATGGGATTCAAGAGGTTCAGTTGCCTCCAGTCTTGCCTCGCATGGCCGCTCTGTCTCTGGCTGAAAGGGCCTCATTGGCCAATTCACAGGCCTCTGGCCTTCTCCCCGAACCGTTCAAAGATGGGTTGAAAGAAACTGGACTGATAAATTCAAGGGAAGATCTCCATAAGTTTTTGTGGGAAAGGATATTTCACATTCCACTTCGAATCTAAAGAGGATAAGGACCTAATTTTCAGAAATGGGCCCTATTTTATGGATTTCAGGGGCCTGTACCTGAATAAATGGACACCGGATTTTGATCCTAAACTGGATGTCCCCAGCGTTGTCCCGGTCTGGGTTCGTCCTCCTCATCTCCCTCTCCACTGCTGGGGAGATGAATCTGTTCGAGCCATCGGGAACGTAGTTGGCAAATACATAGATCGCAGCGAACCGAAAGAAAACATGCAAGCATGTGCGAGGATTTGTGTCGAAGTGGATCTTGGCAAAGCACTCCCTGAAGCGATAAAACTGAAAGTGGACGAATGGAGCCATATCCAGAAGCTCGACTACGAGCAGATTCCTTTTAAATGCAAGGTATGCCACGAATATGGCCACTTTGCCAATAGATGTCCTAATCTTGTTGTTGCAGAGAACGAAGATCAAGAAGGCCATTGGGAACCAGTGAAAAAGAAGAAGTCTGCCCCAGCATCCAAAGCTCCTCTGGAATCTGATCCTCCTGTTCCCTCTGCTCCTCGCCCCTCCTCATCCTCCCCACCCCTTCCTGCTCAACCCCCTCCTGGTCCGCCCCTCCCTTCCTCTTCCAACCCCTTCTTTGTTTTATCTTCCCTCGACCCCCCTCCTGAGGATCCCTCTCTGCTCCCCTTGATCCCCTCCGAACCTTCAGATCCTTCTCCCTCCCTGATCCCCCCTTTGCAGGCTTCTCTTGATCCCCCCCTCCCCAGGCTCACCAGAAGCTCGTCTAAAGATCATGGATCCTCTGGCGACTCTTTCAAGAAACCAAGTCTTGGAAGAAAATCGGCCAAGCAGCACAGAGACGAGAACGCTCAAAAAGACATAGCCGTGGGTACCCAAACCCTTATAGAAGCTTTCATCCTTGGGCAACATGAGAAGGAGACAACACAAGAGAGGCGAGCACCTCTCCGTAAACCAGTCACCCAATGATGAAAATGTTGTCTTGGAACAGCAGGGGTCTAGGGCACCCCTCAAAAGTATTATCCCTCAGAGATCTTATTCATAGTGAAAAACCAGACATAATTTTGATTTAGGAGACAAAACTAGAGCAGCAAGAAATAAGAGGAATTATTGATCAGCGGAAACAATACAAAGGATGTATCAATGACTCAAGAGGAGCCTCCGGTGGAATTGCCACCCTTTGGGATCACAGCAAATGGGACTGCACAACAGTTAAAATACATCAACATTGGATCAAAACGGTCCTGGAAACAAAATCGATAATCAAACAGCAGTTGTCTACAATGTCTATGCCCCCAACCACTACAGAGAAAAGGAAAGTTGTTGGGACGATTTAAAGGCAACTATCGATATAGAAAAGACTTCAAACATTATATTGCCAGGGGATCTCAACCTGATCTTACACGCCAACGAAAATAGGGGAGGCTGCTTTCCGCCTGACCCTTCCAGAGGTTCGTTTGGAAGCAATTATCCGAGATCATGAACTGGTGGATGTTGTACCAAAAAATCGCAGGTACACCTGGAGCAACTACAGGCTTGGCAACGGCAATATAATGGAAAGGCTGGATAGATTCTTAATTAATGTATCGTTCCTCTCCTCCTTTTCTGTGGGGTATGCTAGCATTTTATCCACCTCAGCCTCTGATCATTATCCCATCACACTTACGCTAGAAGCTCACTGTCCTCTCGGGCCAATCCCGTTTAGATATAGTCCTCTTTGGAATTGGGATCCGATGGTCAGAGAAATTGTACAGGGATCCTGGAATCAGCACGTCGAAGGCTCACCAGGTTTCATATGGGAATTTAAACTGAGAAGAACCAAACAAGTCATCAAAGAATGGGCTAGAACCAACTACAAAGAACCTGAAGAGACCAAAAAGAAAATTAAGACTGAACTTGAATGCATTCAAAGAACAATAGAGGTTCAGGGCCTCTCTCAACAAAATAAGGAGCAAGAAGGATTACTCTATGCACAGTTGAGTCACATAAACAGAGAAGAAGAGCTAAAATGGAGACTAAAGTCAAGGCAACTCTGGCTTCAAGGCAGTGACAAAAATACTGCCTTTTTTCACAAACAGACCACGGCAAGAAAACTCAGGAACAATGTCAGTGCAATTTTGGACAATGAAGGTATACAGCAAAACACCCAAGAAGCCATCAAAAGCGCTGCCACTGATTATTATAGAGAGCTTCTAACGGAAACCAAAGGAGAAGAGGACTATGGTGACCTTCTTCAATACTTGCCCAAGGAAATCACCAGAGAAATGAACGACAGCCTGACAAAGGAAATTGAAGAGGAAGAAATCAGAAGAACGATCTGGTCTATGAACTTTGATAAGGCTCCTGGGCTTGATGGATTCCCCATTTGTTTTTACAAGGCTTTTTGGGGTTTAATCAAAAAGGAATTGACAAAGATGATCAGATGGATCCAAAGAAAAGGCAAAATAGGAGGATACACCAACGCCACTTTTTTGGCTCTCATCCCTAAAGAAAACAGGCCCACTTCCTTTTCTCGGTTAAGACCCATTTCTCTCTGCAACTCCTATAAAATTTTGTCGAAAATCCTTGCCTCTCGCCTCAAGCCCTTCCTCCCCTCTCTGATCTCGAACAATCAAGGAGGGTTCTTGGCCAACAGACAAATTGCTGACTCCATTCTCTTAGTCCAAGAAGCCATTCACTCAAGCCTATCTAGGAAGGAGAAAGGGTTTATCCTTAAACTCGACCTTGCTAACACCTTTGACAGAGTTAGGCATTCTTTCCTTATTGTTGTTTTAAAAAAGATGGGATTTGAGCTGCCTTTCATTAGTCTCATCACTGCCTGCATTTTTGGGCCTTGGATCTCCCCCTTGGTAAATGGCAAACCGGGAAAAGTCTTTCAATCCTCCCGAGGTCTCAGACAGGGTTGCCCCCTTTCCCCGTATTTATTCATCCTTATGGCTGAATCCTTCAGCCAAGCTCTGGACTACAATAGAAGAGTGGGTCTCATCACTGGAATCAAATACAGAAATGGAGTCAAGAATATCAATCACTCTTAGTTCGCAGATGATACCTTGTTAATTGGAGGAGCCTCCACCACTATAGCAAGGAGATTCAAGATCCTTCTTGACAAATTTATGGGGTACTCAGGAGGTTTGGTTAATCAATTAAAAAGTTGTATATATGGATGGAATGCAACAAATCAGGCCATCCACAATATCGCAAATATTTTTGGAGTCCCTTGCAACCTTGAGTGGACGAATTTCTCATATTTGGATATGCCTGTAAGCATAAGACCTCTAAAGGCAGGAACATGGGACATCATCGAACAAAGTGAAGCGGAAAGTGCAGCAAAGGGGCTCAGTGTGGCTCAACCCAGTAGGCCGGCTCATCCTCCTTAAATCTGGTATTACGTCTCTCCCCCTTTATCGATTTTCATTACATCAAGCCCCAGCTTCCTTTCATAACAAAATGGATGTAATCCTTCGCCACTTCCTTTGGCAAGGAGGGAAAACCGATAAAAAGAAATTCAATCTAGTCAGTTGGAAACAAGTCATCCAAACCCAAGACAGAGGAGGTCTCGGAGTTAGATCCCCCAAATTTCTTAATCTTGCCTTCGGAGGGAAGATCATCTGGAGGCTCATCATTGGCTCTTCTTCCTGGTGGAAAAGGGTTCTGGAAATCAAATATTTGAATTGCCCGAGACAGCACCTGCTAGACTCTGTTATACCCAACAGGGATTCCTCAAAAATCTGGCGCATATGTAAAAAAAGCCATTCCGTTCATCGCCTAGAATACTTCCAAAGTGCCTAAAGGAGGAACTAGCATTAAGATTGGAGCTAATAAAATCTTGGGACAGCAGCATATAAACAGTCATGACGAAACCATTCCTATGCTCTCCTATCTCAACAGCAAAGGTATCCATTATACCTTAATCAAATTTCCAGCTGGGATCCTCTATCCCATCTATGGGATGGTTGGTCTTTTCCTGATGTTCCCATCGCTCTCAAACCTAGTCTTTCGATTCTGCAGTCTCTCCTCCACAGCAAAGCTCCCGTCAAAAAGAATGAGTTGGGTGGCTTTTGATGGGACCCTACTGGCTCAGACTACACCGTGAAAGTAGCTCACCAGTACATTTGCCACAATACCTTTCCCATGCCAATATGGAACCATTGGAAAATGGTGTGGAAGTCAGAGGCTCTTCCAAAAATTAAGTTCTTTGTTTGGACCTTGCTAAAAGGAAAATTTCTGACAGCAGAGAACTTACAAAAGAGAGGGATCAATGGACCATCACGCTACCCCAACTGCTACGCTGCGGAAGAAACCATGGAACACCTCTTTGCGCACTGTTCTTTGCGATAGACCACTGGAAAGAACTGTATCCCACTGTCAACCTCTCTGGCATTTACCAGCATTCCATAGGAGACGCGATTCATCATTGGAAAAAGAACTGCCCTTGGAAAAATAAGAAGAGCAACTTAGCGCAGAGGGTCTGGAACACTCTTCCATACACCATCTATGGAGTATCTGGCTTGTTAGAAATCGAAAAATCTTCAAGGACAAGAACGCGACTCCAAGATTTGTTTGCAGCAAGGCCAAGATTCTAGCACTTGAAACGATTGCTGTTAAAACTTATGGCAACATTGATGCATCTTAGTACAGCGTGGAAGAAAGGAGTTTTATCAGCGATATGCTAGACAAAAACCATAGCACTCAAAATGGCAGTATTAAGAGCGACCAGCGCAATCAAGAAACCCACAGTTGGAAGATAAGGTATAAAAAGGAGGAATTTGCAACTTGGCTACAAAATTGTAATACTTTCTACCTTTTTTCGATGGGGCATCCAAGTCAAACCCAGGCATTGCTGGAGCAGGGGGCTGGATCTCCAATGCCAATGGGGAATGTGTTATCTATTTTGAATGGGGTTTAGAGAAGATCTCTAACAACAGGGCAGAAGCGTTGGCCCTATATCAAGGGCTAAAACAACTCATCGGACTAGGGATTAGATCAACTAAAGTTTTTGGAGATTCTTCGATAGTAATCAGTCTGATGGCTCAGAAGAAAAGCTCTCTGAATGCTCTCTTACATCAGATCATCCAGCACTGCCAACTCCTGCATCAAGCAATGGGAAATTTGCAGTTTCATCACATTCTTCGCTCCTTCAACAAGCAATCAGACAGGCATGCCAACAACGCCTGTGACAGAGCAATGGGAAGTCTGTTGTGCAATGCCGAGGACTCTTTGCAACCATTGCCATGAACCGAAACAGCGCTCTCAACATCACTCCGGACAACGCTATCAACAGGAACTGCCCTCAGGTCACCATCAACAATGGAATACGGTATAGTTTCGCTCCATCTACAGCACTGACTAATTCAACGATGGAATCGATCCCTCTTGTGTTTGCTTTGTGTAGGATCACGGACTCAAATCGGCCTGTTTTCTAGTCTAAGTCATCATATTTTAGAAATGCTATGCAAATGTAAATTTCTATTGTTCCAATTTGTCAGAGTATATCTCAGTTCAGAAATTCTCAAAGCCAGGACTTCCAGGACTCAGGAGAAAATTTCTTTCTGTAACTCCTTCGCTCCTGAACCATCCCGGATCGTCATGTACCGCAGGATTCAAATTCCTGCCTTCTCTTTTCAGATTTAATACAGCAACTGACTTCATTAAAAAAAACAAAGCTTCATAAAATGATCTTTTCTTCAATTTAATTAATAAAAACTCTTAAGATTTTGGTTTAATGGTTAAATATTGATGGTGATATTCTCCAAATATGGTTCAAATCTTCCAAACTCATAACTCATCATTGATGAGCGATCTTCTAGTGCAAACAAACATTTCAAGAAGTTGAAGCCATGTACGAGAGTTGGGTAGCTCTAAGATAAACACACTATAAAGACATTACATTTTACTATGCTTCATTATAATATTCTTACATTGAGAAACAACATGCTCTACAACATTATTGAAACGCAACCCATAAGAATATAATATATGTAATTATAATGAATTTTGGACAACAGAAACCCAAACCATTAAAGAAACATTGCTTCAATCATTAAGCCACCCACACCTGAACAATAGCAAGCTAATGAACTTGCGAAAACGACACTCATTAATTGGAATGTGTACACAAACTAGTTAAAGGACGGCAATCAATAAACATTAAGTATTGCATGGGGTCACCTCTATGTCATTGGATTTAAGGGCATTCAAGTCCAATAATGCATACCCATCCCTAAATAACATTTAAAGTTTTAGCACAAAGTGGTTATTAATCATTAATCATTGTTTAAAAAACACCCTTTATAGAGGGGATGCAAAGAGATTAATTAGAACACCCATAAAATATGCTCTAGTGTGATGCAACATACAATACATGTTAATAGTGACAACATTACATTGATAAAATGTTGCCTATGACATTACTAAAATGCAACCCATAAGAATATAATATATGTAATTATAATGAATTTTGGGCAACAGAAACCCAAACCATTAAAGAAATGTTGCTTCAATCATTAAGCCACCCACACCTGAACAATAGCAAGCTAATGAACTTGCGAAAACGACACACCTTAATTGAAATGTGTACACAAACTACTTAAAGGACAGCAATCAATAATCATTAAGTATTGCATGGTGTCACCTCTATGTCATTGGATTTGAGGGCATTCAAGTCCAATAATACATACCCATCCCTAAATAACATTTAAAGTTTTACCACAGTGGTTATTAATCATTAATCATTGTTTAAAAACACCCTTTATAAGGGGGATGCAAAGAGATTAATTGGAAGACCCATAAAACAAGCTTTAGTGTGATGCAACATGCAATACATGTTAATAGTGACAACATTACATTGAGAAAATGTTGTCAAAAAGAATATGCATAGTACATAGTGAAAAGTGTTGACATCTTCCTACTAGGGTTCAAATCTTTCTAATTGTCATGATTGTAACAATTGAGAATCCAATAGAATAGGGATCATGAGTAAATGAGAATAATCCTAATTTCCAAACTTAATAAATCTCATAAGTTTTTAATCCTTTTTCACACTCAATAAACATCGTGTTAAAACAATGGTGGTTAGGTGGAATCATTATAATGCACCCAAGATAAAGTCTCATATAAAGTTAATGTGTTTATGTTCTAGAATAGAGTAATATGTGGTACTTAAGTGAATATATATTGTGGGCTGACTTGGTTAATGAAAATAATCAGCACAATTTCTTAACTTAATAAACCTCATAATTTTGTAATCTTTTTTCCCACTTAATGAACATCATGTTAAAACAGTCAATTATTTTAAGAGGAATCATTATAATAAACCCAAGTTCAAGAATTAACATGTTTAAGTTTTGGAATGGAGTAATTTATATAGTTCAAGAGTTAACATGTTTAAATTTTGGAATAGAGTAATCTATATAGTACTTTTAAATGAGTATTACTTTGTTCCAGCGACATCTCTGGCTTTTGATTTGAGTGAAGCCAATTTCTTACCAAACAATTTCAAATGGTCTAGTATTTTGTCAAAAACAATGTTATATGATTTGAGTGAAACCAATTTTTTACCCCCCAACAAAACAATTTCAAATATCTAGTACTTTGTCAAAAACAAATTTATATGATTTGAATAAAACCAATTTACTTACCCAAACAACTTCAAATATCTAGTATTTTGTCGAAAAACAATTTCATATTTAGTCTAAATATTTTCAATCTCATATCAAATGCTCCATATATACATCTCCACATAACACAATGTAGGTTAGCAAATTCGCTGAAACACCCACTACAATTGTCATTGACAATCGAGGCAATCTTCTATTACAAAATTTCATACATATATACTCTCACAAAGCCGAGGACTCCTGAACATTATTCTCGCAGTATAAAATCGCTAATCAGAAAATCACTTACAATATCAACGAATATACTTACCAAAATAAGTATATACTTTAACAATATAGTTAAGCCTGCAAAAAGTATTCGTAACTAAAAAGAACCTTTCATATGCCTGACATTATTTAGATTAATCCATGCAAATATCGTGAACCAATCAATATGCCATTGACTGATAAATGCAATATCACTAGCCGACAGGTCAGGTTTAAGATAAAGAAATTCCAAAACACCACATTATGTACGATTCATAAGTGGGCATGAGGTACTCCATGCTAATGGACTGCTTGCAATCTCAAGAAGATATCAAAAAAACATAACGCTCCTTGTAATCTCCGGACATACATTAGAAAATATGAACTTAAAAGCATCCATAAGCATTCATCTAAGGAATATGGTTTTATTAGCAATTGTTCTCAGGGAATACTGGCAACTTGCAATCTCAAAACAAAACATATCAGAATATACAATCATAACTATACCTCCAGGAAATAAGATGGCAAACACTAAAAGCTTTCGAGAATAAACTCAATTTCAGAAAATTCTTCCATCTTACACTACCACATTATAATTAGAGTTTCCAGCGAATCAGCAAATGTCGTTTCAATCTCAACAAATATACACAACAAAATAGAACTTTTCCTGAGATTATTATTGAATTAATCCATACAGCACGATGACCCATCCAGTCTGGAACATTTTATGACATTTCATTAAAGATTAATCCAGACAATATGATGAACACTTCAATCGCTATTAATAAACCCATGCACTATTATAAGCTGATCAAACTGGTCCAAGATCAAACAACCAGAAAATGCCATGCTATGGACGGTATATACTAGCTTTACACAAACAAATAAATATCTAATGCAGAAAAACATCCCACTATTTTCACTCATATGAGAGGAAAGCATCAGGTCACCTTTCATCACACTGAGTCCATAAAACACGTAAGAAAGTTCCATCTTTTAGGAACCAAACAAACACTAAAACAAACTTCATAGGTTTTTTTTGAAAAATGTTATTTTGAGAACGAAACAGTTTACCTTCTGTAACAAAAATTTAGTATACATTAATTACGCTAGAAATGAAAACAATCGAAGTGCAATATGCTGCATGCTGATTCATAATATTTAAGCATCAAGATGCATATAATAGAGCTAAAACTGCATGAACAAATATGGCAGTTCAATAAACGAAACTCTACAAGACGTCAGGCCTGATTAGAGGAGTGATGTCACTCAACTCCATTCGATGCAAAAAACGTTCAAGAAAGAATGGCCTAGTATCCCTTGTCCATATTGCCAACTTTATCATCATAGCCAAAATCATCTCTAGTTCCGCCTGTGCTTCTACCCTCAGATGTTCCATCAATCCCAGCACCGCTGGTCCCATACCCATCACTCTGGCTCTGACTGTAGCTACCACCACTTGCATTCCCATCGTTCTGACCGTAGCCACCACCAGTTCCATACCCATCTTTCTGACTGTAGCCACCACTACCAGTTCCGTATCCATCATTCTGACTGTAGCCACCACCACCATAACCACCACCACCACCATAACCACCATCACCACCACCATAACCACCACCACCAGAACGAAAACCTCCAGTTCTTTCAGTAGCATAGTTAACATGAACAAGACGTCCATGAAGATCCTGAAAAGGGATTAAAAATGGTGCAAAAAGAGTTGTTAAAGGACAACATTGAAGACTTTGACATCAACATTCAAACCTGACCTGAAGATAGAATCTTCGATTGACAGTTTATACTATATAATTTCCAAACAACGAATTCATTTAAAAACAGAAGCTGCATACCTTTCCATCCATGGCTGCTATGGCGGCTGCAGCCTCCTCGTTAGAAGTGAAACTAACAAAACCGAAGCCTCTTGACCGACCAGTCTCCCGGTCATGAATGATTCTCGCTGCAAAATTGTGACACGCTATGTATAAAAAAAATAATCTATAGGAAAGGTTACTCCAATCATTATACCTTAATGCAATGATTTTGTTGCAAACCTTCAATGACTTCACCATATTCAGTGAATGACTCTCTTAGAGATTGGTCATCCATGCCGTAAGATATACCTACGAATTAGAACATAGCAAGAGAGTAAGCTAAATATACTTCACAATCATTTCGATATGTAAAGTTGTAAACTAATATATCTAAAAAATGTGACAATTTCTAGACCATACCTCCAATAAAAAGCCTTGACGAGGACATGTACCTCAAAGCATGGTAGATAGATGGCACTGATCTAGTTTCATTAAAGCCCAGACGGCCAGAGATACTTTGCCGTAAGAGGCCTCCAACTTTGATTGCAAAGGACATTGTTTGATATAACTACTATACCCAGCAAGCTTTTTTCCCTTGTGCTATAACCACAGCCACAATCAAAAGATAACGGAAATCAACACCACCGTCTTCATAGACAGAACAATATTTTTTAGTTACAATATCAAAAGAAAAGCAACCTAATGGCTTCCATCTCAAGTGCCTATTTATAACAAGACTAATAAATCTTCACCAACATACGGGGAATACAGTTAACTAAGGAGCATATTAAAAATTAAAAAAAATTGAACCATGGCTAACCCTGATTCAATCCACTGATAAAGTTTCTCGCTCAAAACAATCATTATTGACAAATTAAAACTCGAAAATTGCTTCAACTCCCCTATGTGATGTGAGAAACTTTAATTAATTATTTGCAGATTAAGCACTCCGAAAGAACTTGAACTCCCCCGGGTGATTTAAAAAACTTAAATTAACTCTAATGAGAATTCCTTAATTTTTCCAAGAGGCTTCCCTTATTTACATAGCACAATACCTACAGCTATTAGGATTATGCTATAACAGCATGATAATTTTGTAGGATTATGCTATAACAGCATGATAATTTTGTTGGAAGTGCTTTAAGAAACATGCCCTGCGAAACAGCACTGCATTTCCTTCGGCTTAGATGACAGGTGTGACCGGTCACTACTCTGCCCCTTCGGCTTAGATGACATGTGTGAACGGTCACTACTCTGCCAAATTCAACAGGGACTTGCATCTAGTCTCAACGCTTTAAGGATCAAACCAATCGGTGGGATAGCCCACAATGAGAATAAAACTCTAGTGAACGGCTTAATACACAATAGCACCCCAAATAAGTAGAGCACCCCAAATTGACTCTGGAAGGATTGAAATCAGGTTCAACAGTATAAATCTTGTACCCAGTAACCAGTATAACTAACCCAGGTCTTATGAAAACAGTGTTGTCCACTTGGTAACATGCCTAATAGCTCGGTCCAGACTCATACAAAATATTTCTTGAACTCACTAACCAGATGCATAACCTAGTTATTGTCAAAACAGGTTTGTCCACTTGGCACCCTACATAATAGTGATCCACTTGGCACCCTGCATAACAGTGATCCAAGATCCGAGTAGCCACCCACCTGTTCCACTACCTCACAGCAAAATTTGCTATTTCGGTAGGTCATTTCTATGGTTTTTTAAGTCTTTAACTTCCAAAGCCGTTTGAGGCTCTCAACGGCATTTTATTGGAGAAATGGGTAGTCGACAGTCAAAAAAATACTTCTCCAATAGACCTTTCAAACAGGACATTCCATCACGCCAAACAAAACAAAGATAATATGCCAAAATTACGACTCAGGAAGGTTGATGTTCCAACTTACCTTACTGAAGCCCACAAGCCTTTGGCACTTCATTTCCTAGGGTTGGTTTTTGGATGTTCAGAATTTTTCATCGCTTTTTTATGATAAAAAGGCATCCAACCCTCATGATAAGAGAGTATGATAAGAGAGTTTTGGCACAGGCATGTAGTAGTCACATCTCTTTTCAAAGATAAACTACCACCATTCAAACTAGTTTGTTTTGTTTCAACATTTTCTATTTATTAGTAAAAGTAAAGTTTAACTATATCTTTGTGCTTTGTTTATAAATATGTATATCATTTCATTCGGTTAGCAAAATTAGCAAATAATTTGGATCAAATACCCTGATCCAACAAAATAACAAAAAGCACAGAGCCACACCTTCGAACACTTCAGATAAATCCCAACATATACAAATGATCCACCAACAGATGAATCAACCAAACTTTTTTCAAATTTTACATTCAAACTATTCTTTATCTATAAGATTGACATGTTCAAATATAAAGCCACGCCATGAAGAGACAAACCAACTACGAAAAAAATGTTGCACCTGTGTACGCAAAGCTTGGTCTTTATGTTCATCTTACAGTTTAATTTTCAGCCATTATTTGCAAATGATAAAAGGTTTTGCAGAGTATATATAATATAATATTATATATATATATATATATATATATATATTTCCCTTCTCTTTGGGAGGAGAATGCTTAAGGCAAAATACCCCACCTGAATGGGGCGCAAAGAGCAGACTTCCTGCCATGTCTTCAGGGTATTTGTTTTCACATTAATCAGACAGGACTTGCACCAGGCCTTATCCCTTTAAAATTCAAGCCATGTGACAGGAGTAAACCACATCGCTGACTTATTCCACAGTTTGCACCTATGATTTATTCCTTACTTTTATATAAATAACTATTTTAGAGGATTAGCCAGAATCCGATCATTGTTAAAAATGAGTTTTCATGCTCTTTTCGAAAAAATATTCCGATCCTAAGAGAAATGTTTTCTAAAGAATTTTATTTAAAACAAGTAAAAATCACCTCTGAACGGTCTGTGTGAGAGGAATCCCAAGAAGCAAATCCCTCCCATAATGCAAAGGGTTTTCAGTTTTAATCTTCATTATTCTTGAACGAACAGAAACAAACCCTCGTTTTCAGATCTTGAGTGTGGAGTAGTAACAAATAGAGACGTAAACCTTCCTATCAAATCAGAAAACAAGGCTTCCTTAATCCCTACAGCATATAAAGCCTAACCCCTGATACCTTATTTAAATTAAACCCTCCGAAAACAGATCTTGACGCATGCAGAAACAACTAATGGAACATACTTTCCATAAACATCAAACACACATGACCTTCATCTGATAAAAATGCGCTACAGATCTTCACAAATGAAATGAGAAACATACCTGAAGATGATTGCAATAGGGCCGAAGACAATATATGCTTAAACCCAAAACCCTTTTGCGAAACTAAACGTTAAATAGACCCTACAAATATCCAAATGCCCATAAATCCAGAAACCCTCCTGAACGTCGATCTGGAACAGAGATGAATAAACCCCGTCCGATAGGATTAGTCCTGGCCGTTGATGCAACGCTTTAGACTCGTCCTGGCCGTAAGATTTCTGGTTTAGATATACTCTAGCAATGGAAACTTGAAGAAGCTTCCGGTGGAAAGTGGAAGTATAGCTAAACCAATTTTTTATTTGTATTTTTTAATTCAATTTTTATGGAGAAATATCACCATTTTAACGTGATCGTGAAACTTACCCTAACTCCAGCTTTTAGCGACGATTTTCAAATGTGGAATTATATTACTCCTAAACCATGGAAATTGGTAGTTAAGAAAGTGATCAGTAGGTTTTGTTTTTAGTATTGGGTTCATGTTTAAAGTGGTTTTTTTTATGTTTGTCCTTCTTTTTTTTAAAGATTGTCTCCCTGGTCACTTAATAGTCCGTGCCAAAAGTTAGGGCGCTATAGTGATGAGTTTTTCATTAAATTTATCTTAATTTATGTTTGATTTTTAAACATTTTTACGTTCTTTAAAGTTATTTTAGGTATGGTTTGTGTTTTAAATTTGTTCTATTTTTCAGCATTCTTATTTAAAGCTAGACTTATGTATAATTTGTATCTTTTATTTAGATAATTATATTTATTTTGATTTTTATTTGTTATACATCGTGAGATTTATGCAGCAAAGCAAAGTAGTTATGAAGTTGGTAGGAATAATA
>APFE030329986.1:101649-123155 GCA_000404065.3 Pinus taeda
AAGTGTATTGAATTGTTTTAGTGAATAATATATATTTAAACATGTATATTAAAGTTAGTATTGTCTTAATAATTATCATAGTTGTGTAAGCTTTGTGGAGGTCATAATACATTTTTTAACTGGTCATTTGCATGTTGCATATGCCTTATTTATCGAAAAAGTGACACCTATAGTGTGTAAGTAACCTACTCTCCCACCCCTTTAAGGTATCTCAAGTTGTGGGAGGTGTTACTTGTTTGTTTTAACCCAGCCTCCAAGGTTTGTTATGAGGATGGGGTTACAAAAACCTATTTTTCTCATAGTATCCAAATCTCAAAGCAAACACCATCATCACATTCAACTTGTCGAGATCTTTCCAGTGATATAAATTTCACCTCAATCTAACTCTCATATTAAAAGTTATGCCCCTTAGAAGTTCAACCAATTATATTAGGCCACACCAACCTTTTGCTACCATGTATCCTGTTTGTTCCTTATGGCACTGCCACGTCAACATGGGGTCCACTAAGTCCCCACTCCATGGTGAGTTTCTTTACTTCACAATTATATGTGACTTGCACTCATCCGGGTGTTTCAACCTCATGACAACCCTCACCACCACTGGACCACTGGATCTTTGAATCCAAATGAGTATGAAGTTAATTTGGCACAAGGCCCACCATACACCACGTGGCATCTATGTGATCTTTGTCTAGCCCTCGTGGCATTGTCATGTCGACACAAGCACGGGGCCCACTAGGTCCTCACCCCATGACATTTTTCATTACTCCGCAATTATATTCAACCCGTGGTCATCCAGGCGTATCAACTTCATGACAGCTTATGCCACCCACGAAGCCCAGATCCTCAGATATGAACAACAGTTATAAGGGAAATTTGGCCTTGACGTGATTTAGACTCCACAGTATGATATTGGCCCTTACTACCACCAGACCCCATATCATTGAATGCAACACACTCAAATAGGGGATATCTAGCCCTAGCGTGATTCAGCCTCCACACAATGGTATTGGCCCTTGCCACCACCAAACCTCGAATCACCGGATGCAACACACTCAAACAAGGGAAATCCAACCTCAGTGTGATCCAACCTCCACACTATAGTATTGGCCATTGCCACCACCACACCTTCGACCACAGAATGCAGTAACACTTAAAAAGTGCAATCTGGGCTCAGATGAAATCCAGGACGCATTAGGACTACTCCTTATCAGCCATAGAACCTAGGTCATCATATTCAACAAGCACACTAAGGAAAAAGGAAAACAGGGGAAATTCGATGAATTCCTTAAGGAAAGCAACATCTACACGAATGTCAGATTTCCTGACATGCACAGCATGAGGCTAATCCTTGACCTCTAGCAAGTAACACGTCTACAACCCACTCTTAAGAATTTTAATATGCATTTCTTAACATGGTGAATCCTGAGTAAATAATTAGAGTTATGAACCAAATAATAGCAATAAGGAAACTTGCAGAGATTTATAGTTTACGACAACTTTCACAAGGTAAGAACTGCCAACATAGTCAAGTAGACACTCATCTCCAAGCATACAAATAGCTTATAAATCATTAATATGGTAGCAGCTCCATGGTGCTACTAGTCATTGAAACCACAATATCCAAGATAGCTAACAATGAGTGTAACAACAACCTTCACACATGACTATACAAGATTATATTAACAAACATTAACAGAACAAACCATCATAGCTTTCTATCCAAGTATGCACAAATTTATACTTATTCGAATATATTGAAATGACTAGCAACTAATGAAGGGATTTCAACTCTTCACCCAAAAATAGGCCAACTACATTGCAATTTCTTTTACAGTTGACCACCCCAAATTGAATCTAGAGTCTGAGGGGATGCATGCACAGGGGAAATTCACACTAGTGGCTTGGTTAAACACTCAAGAGATGAAGTGCATTGTCTAGGTGGTTTATCAATTGCTTTGCAACAGTAAGCACCATAATGACTCACTTAATCTTTGAGTTCAATAATAGAGCTTCACTCAAAGTCCAAATGGGTTATTTCTTAGTTCCATGAAATTGACTCATTGTGTAGATGGTTTAATAGTTTCCATTTCATGGTAAGCACCACAGGGGTCTATAATCCACAATATAAGCAATTTAATATCTCTTCCAACAAGCACCAAAGTGGTTCAGATTACCCTATGAAGTGGTTCACCAGCCAAACAAAAACCATCAAGTGGTTTAAAAATTATTTACCAAGCACATAGTGGTTCGATAATCCATTGAGCCTCCCACTGGCCATTCAAGCTTAGGCACGTTGTCCAGGGCCTCTGTACAATAAAAAATAGGGAATTGCACCCTTGGCTTTTGAACACTAGCTCAAGAACAATCCAGTCCACTTTAGTCTTTCATCAACTCCTCGCACTCCTTCTCTACAGGCACATCCATACTTCTCCCTGCACACATTTTTCTTTATATCTATTGTTTGTTGTGTGTCATATCTCTCTCTCTCTCCATCTCCCTGTTCCCCCATTGACCCTTCTCTTTTCCTTCTGAGGCCACCACTCCCTTAGTTTGATCCACAAGGAGGGAACAGGGATGGTTGTTGTCTTCCACCCTTGTTTCCCACCCTTAAACTTCAAAGACTGTTAGTGTAGGGTGAACCATGGTCAGGGTGTTTTTAGGGAATTTAAATGCACTTGGCATGGGTTTACTCACAACACACCACAAGAAACCCCCTTAAAGCAATGGATTTCTGTCCCTCTCATAAGTTAGCCTTCAATTCACTTTCTCATAAGTTTACATATGTACAAAAATTCACATGATGATAGTTACATATAGGAGGTGCAGTAAAAAGGGCTATTATAGACCCTAATTCCTTAAGGGAACACCACCCTCAATGTTTTATAAACATGAAACTAAATTACAAATATTGATCTTTATATTTATAGCTCTTACATTCATTTTTACAATAAACAAAAATGGGTAAAGTAATTTCATTTGATATGTCATTTCCCAGGTTGCTTCATATGGTCTAAAGTGCTTCCACTGCACCTTGACATGCTCTATTATTCGATTCTGAAGCATGGTTTGCCTCTAGTCTAGGATGCACATTAGTTCTGGTTGAAATTCTCCCTTCGGTTCCACCTGTATCACAAACTAATCCAAAACATAACTAGTGTCACATACATACTTCTTAAGCAAACAAATGTGAAAAACATCATGTTCTTTCACTATGGGTGCTAAGGCCAATCGATAAGCCACTAGTCCCACTCTTTCCAAAATTTGAAATGATCCACAAAAAATGGGTGCCAAATTAGCACAAGACCCCACTCCCAGTGAACTTTTTCTTGGTTTGATGTGAAGATATACATGATCTCATACTTGGAATTCCTTGTGCATTATATGTTAATCTTCATAATTATTTTGCCTAAATTGGGTTTCCTTCAATTTTTTCCTAATATTGAGCACTTCTTGCTCCATTTCCTTCAGCATGTTCAATCCAAGAACCACTCTTCACTAGATCATCCTAGCTAATGGGAGTGTTACATTTTCTACCATACAAAGCCTCGAAAGGGCTCATCTTTAGTGGCTCTTGGTACCCATAGTTGTATGCAAATTCAACTGATAGTAGGAACTCTTCCCACCTCTTTGGTTGATGCATGACATACATCCTCAGTATGTCCTCTAAAATTATATTCACCCTTTCAATTTTCCCATCAGTCTAAGGATGATATGTTATACTAAAATCTAGTTGGGTTCCAAAACCAACAAAAAATACCTTCCAACAGTGGGAAGTGAACTTGGCTTCCCAATCTGAGATGATCTTCTTGGGCATGCCATGCAATTTGAATATCTCCTTCATGAAAATGTGAGTTATGTCGATAGCTTTGTGGGTGAACTTAACAACTATAAAGTGAGATGTCTTACTTAACTTTTCCACTACCACCCTAATGGCATCATGTTGCTTGGAAGTTCTTGGAAATTTTGTGATGACGTCCATATATATGACTTCCCACTTCCATTTAGGAATCGAAATTGGTTGCAGCAATCTCACTAGGTGCTTCCATTCCACTTTAACTTGTAAGCACTTGGAAATGTTGTTAGCAAATTCCTTCTTCATGCCCGACCAATAATACATTTTCTTCATGGTCGTTATCAATTTTCTAATAACCGGGATGACCTAAATAAGGTCCTTTATGAAACTCATCCGCTATGAGATCCTTCAATATACAAGGCACATGCCATCTGTCCTTGAACTGCAATATACCATCATCAATAAGCGTGTAAGTCTTGCTCACTAATCTTGCTAGCTCCTGCTACAAGCATTCCTTCACATGTTGGTAATGCTCATCATGTAGCAATGCCTCTTAGATCCTTTCTTTGATTTCAATTTTACAAGTGCTCATGGTTTCCAAGTGAGCCACTTGTAGACTTCTACTAAGTGCATTTGCTAGCTTGTTCTCCTTACCATTAATGTGCTTTATCTCAAAGTTAAATTCACTAATCAAATAAATATCTTATCCTTCCATGGTCTAAAATCAACACAAACTTCCTCCCAAGTAAGTAGTGCCTCCACATTTTTAATGTGTGCACTATTGCTACAAGCTCCAAGAAATGAGTGGCATAGTTATTCTCATGTTCATTTAGTTTCCTCGATTCATAGAAAATTGCATTGTCCCTCTGGCATCAACACCCCATTTAGTCCTTCCTTACAAATATCTATGTAGACCAAGAAGTCTTTTTTTGGGTCTATTATCCTCAAAATTAGTGCACATGTGAGCAATTACTTGAGTTGTTCAAAAGTAGTTGCATAGTCTTATGTCCATTGAAATTTGACTCCTTTATTTTGCAAGGTTGTGATTGGATGCCCAATCTTTGGAAAATCTCGAATGAATTTTCGGTAATATCTTGCCAATCCCATGAAAGATCTAATTTTTGTGACATTGCAGGGAGTGCGACATTCCATGATGGCTTTAATCTTCTTAGCATCCACAACCACTCCTTCCATGGAAATGACATGTCCGAAGTATTGAACTTGTCATTGGAATAAATCAAATTTGTTGAGCTTGGCATAGAGCTTATGCTCTCTGATCAATTGCAATACCGTTTTCAAATTCTCTTCATGTTCTTCTCTAATTTTTGAGTAGACCACGATGTCAACCATGAAATCAAATACAAACTTGTACAAATATGGGCTAAGGACATTTTTCATTAAACACATAAATGTGGCGGGGATGTTTGTGAGCCCAAATGGCACCACCACAAACTCATAGTGTACATGTCTTGTCTTTAAGGTTCTCTTGTGGATGTCTTCGTCCTTAATCCTAACGTGATGATAACCATATCTCAAATATATTTTTGAGAACACCACAACACCTCTCGGTTGATCAAATAAGTCACCAATTTTGGGTAGTGGGTACTTTTTTATCACTGTAGCTTTATTTAGTTGTCGATAATCAATGCACAGTGCAGTGTTTCATCCTTCTTCTTTACAAATAGTGTTAGGCTCCCTAGGGAGACAACGTTGGGTATGATATACCTCTTGTCCAACATTTCTTTTAGCTATAATTTTAGCTCTACTAGCTCTAGCATACTCATGCAATATGGGGATTTCAAGACTAGCACTGATCTAGGAAGAAACTCAATGGAGAAATCAATTTATCTCATGAATGAGAATCCTGTAATTTCCTCTAATAACACATCGCTAAATTATTTTAACACTAGGTGAGCTTCCAATCTACCCTTGCTACTTTTTGACTCACTGGCCACTTGGACCACATACATGGCACACCCTTTTTTCCTGCATCTATTCACTTTCAATGTTGATATTTTCGTAATAATGATAGGCTTCCTTATTCATTGAAGCATCGTTTCCTTACCTTCATTGTTGAGGCACTCCAGGGGCTTGTTGTAGCAATACACTTTGGTTCTATGGGTTGCTATCCAATCCATGAAGATTAGAACATCGAACGAGCCCAATGACAAGAGATTAAAGGCAATTGTAGTGTACATGCTGCTTATGGGGCACGACCACAAAGTACGCCACTCAATTTTTGGTTCCTATGGCCAACTGGATCAACGATGATTTCTTAAATTTTTTCCTTTTCAAAGCACATTTTTTTGTGATCTTTAGGATGATATAGCTGAAATTAGAACCCAGGTCAATTAAAATTGAAACAGGCTCGTTAAAGACCATACCTTCCATTTTGATTACTGAAGCTTGGTGATCCACTTTTCTGTTGTACAATGTAGCATAAATTTGAGGCACACTCTAAGCCACGTCATCAAACGTTGATGCCTCTTCAAAATTATACATCCTTTTACTATTTTGTTGTTGGTGAGGAAAATCCTTCCATAGGTGGCTCTTTCCACATGTCCAACACTGGAATGACCCTCTCTTAAACCCCTTGGTCTCTTATCTTGTTGGTTTAGTGGACCAATATCTATTAGCAGTAGTGAAATTATGTTGGAACTCACCCTTGGCAGGAGGGGTGAACTTCAAAAGTCTCCCTTATTGCTTATATCTCGAGGACTTTGGCTCTTTTCCATTGAAGTTGCCATTATCTCTATCTTCTAATCTATTTGGAACTTGACCTTTTGCGTGGACTAATCGTAGCAATATTTGGCCTTTCAGATAATGTCCTCCATAGTCATTAGCTCATCAAACTCAATCCTATCTTGGTAAGCTTTTGGTAACCCACTGATGTACCTTTGAATCTTCACCTTCTCATCTTTGATATATGACAAATACCTCACCATTTCTAAGAATATGTTAGTGTAATCATCCATGATAAGCTGCCCTATATTATGCTCATGGAACTCTTTGACTTTGTTTTCATAGTACCTCTCAGACATGTACTTCTCATGAAAATATTTCTTAAACTTTCCCCATGATAATTCTTTCTCTCTAATTCCCTTAACATTCCTCAAATCCTCCCACCATATATTAGCTTTTCCCTTCAGGGTAAAACTGGCTACTTTGATCTTCATATTTTCAAAGTAGTTATGGACTCTGAAATATTTCTTCAAACCTAATAGCCATGCTTCCATTTTTTTAGCCTTCTTAATTTCTCCATCAAAGGTATGGGGCTTTTCTTTCTTGAACTCCTTCTGTATTAAGTTTTTCTCACTCCTCATTTGTTGGTTTTCTCTTCTGTTTGCAACACTAGACAATTTCTCATGGTTGTATGCCCTTCTTTCTACGGTGCTAAGTAGAGTTTCACCTCTCACTATGTCTTCACTTGCCTATCTATGTCTTTTCTTTGACTTGTTTCCTTTTGCCCTATCAGTCCCTAATTTCTATTTTTGTATCTTAGATGGACTTTGCTTATATTTGTGCCTGCCAAGATTGTTGGCACCAAGCTCATGTTTCATTTTCCTTTGCAGATTCGATAAGCTCTGTAAAATCAATGCATTTATTTTTGCTTGCTTTTCTTGAGCTTTGACAATCCTTCCATTGTCTACCTTGCAACTTCTCATTTTATTCCTCAAGATCCTAAGGGTGTCCATCCAATCAGGGGAATTTTCCTCTATCCTTTTCCCAACTAAGTCCTCTTCCTGATTATGTTGGGATCTATCCATGTTGTACTATACCATTCAAATGTTCATTCCTTTATTTCCTTGCTATAAATTTGTGTTTTCTTATGTATTGTTACACACACATAATTGTTAGCTAAGTCAAACATAAATGAATAAACCCATTCACTCATCACCTTAGCATATATATGCTTAAGCATGCAACTATGAAGTTGGTTACAAAATCAAATCCCATGTCAATATGCAGGTTAGAAAACAAAATATCACATCATCATTTTATCAAGGTTAGTATCCATGTCAATTGTATGCCTAAAATTCAACACACATATAGCAATAAATATTTGTTTAAATTTTATTCATCTCTCTCTAACATAGCTCTAAATTTATGGTTTTAGATTCTGGGATTGTTACCAGGTTGTAATAGATATTATGGGTTTATCCCATCCATATTGACTCAAATATCGATGTTTTGAACCTTCAACTTAGGTTCATCATCAGGATGAAAGTGAACCTCAGTTGAAGGTTTGAAACGTCGATCTTTGAGTCAATATGGATGGGATAAATATGGAATAATTCTAAATTTTCTTGTTTAAGGCCCATTCAGTCCCAACTTCTGAACTCGGGCTTTGACACCACTTTGTAACCTACCCTCCCACCTTGTTAAGGTATCTTGGGTTGTGGGAGTTGTTACTTGTTTGCTTTAACCCAACCCCTAAGATCTTTTATGAGGATGGAGTTACAAAAACTTATTTTTCTCAAAGTATTCAAATCTAAAAAAAACACCACCATTGCATTCAGCTCGTCGAGAGCTTTCTTACGATATAAATTTCACCTCAATCCAACTCCAGGATTGAAATTTATTCCGCTCAGTAGTTTAATCAGTTATATTAGGCTACATTATCTGTGTGCTACCATGCAGCATCCATGTGGTCCCTATGTGGCCCCCGTGGAACTTCCATGTCAACATCACATGAGGTCCACAAAGTCCCCAATCCATGGAAAATTTTGTCACTTCATAGTTATATTTGACTTGTGCTAATTTGAACGTTTCAACCTTGTGACAACCTTGGCCACCATTAGACCCCTAGATCTCTAAATCCAAATGAGTATGAAGTTAATCTGACATAGGTCCCACCATGCACCTTGTGGCTTCCATGTGATATTTGTTTGGCCCCCATGGTACTGCCACATCAACACAACCATGGGGCCCACCGATTCCTTACCCCATGTTGTGTTTTACTCCGTAGTTATATTCGACCTGTAGACATTCGAGTGTATCAAATTTTCCCTCTCCACCCCTAGAGCTTAGATCTCTGCATGTGAACAATGATGATAAGGGAAATATAGCCTCAACATGATCTGGCCTCCACACAATGACATTGGCCCTTATCACCACTAGCCCTTGGATCACCATATGCAACACACTCAAACAAGGAATATCTAGCCTCGACGTGATCTTGCCTCCACACAATTATATTGACCCTTCCCACCATTGGACCTCAGATCTCTGGATGCAATGCATTCAAACAAGGGAAATCTAGCCCCAATGTGATCTGACATCGACACCACGGTATTGGTCCTTGCCACCACCAAACCATAGATCACCAGATGTAACAACACTTGAAAAGTGCAATCTGACCCTAAATGAAGTACATACCATATACAAGAGGATTACTCCTTTCCAGCCCTAGACCCCTGATCACTGGATTCAGAAGGTGGGCTAAGGAAAAAGGAAATAAGGAAAAAAACTGTGAATTCCTTATAGCAAGGGGCAATTTCCCGAACACCAAATTTCTTGAGATGCAAAGTTTGAGGTTGATCCTTAACCTCTAGTAGATAACACAATTATTTAACTCACTCACACAAGTTTGCAACCCACTCGTAAGAAGTTTAACATGAATTTATAACATGGTGAATTTTGAGTAAATAATTGGTGTTATGATCTAAACAACAAAAAAGGAAGCCTATAGAGATTCACTATTTACAACAACTTTCACAAGATAAGAACCTACCAATGCAATCCAGTAGACACTCAACTCCAAGAATGCAAATAGCCTATAAATCATGAATATGGTAGCAACTCCATGGCACTACTAGTCATTAAAACCACAGTATCCAAGATAGCTAGAAATGAGTGTAACAACATCCTCCAAGAATTCACACATGAATATACAAGATTATATAAACAATTATTAAAAGGACAAACCATCACATCCTATGATCCAAGTATGCACAACTTTATACTTATCTAAATATATTGAAATGATAAACAAAAGGAGGGATTTCAACTCTCCAACCAACCATAGGCCAACTACACTGCAATCTCTCTTGCAACTGACCACCCTCAATCTAGATCTAGAGTCTGATGGGAGGCTTGCATAGGGGAAATTTGGATCAATGGCTTAGTCAAACACTCATGAGATGGAGTCCACTGTCAGATGGTTTATCAAATGCTCTCTAGAAATAAGCATCACAATGACTCATTTACTATATGAGTCCAATCACAGGGCTTCAACCAAAGTCAAAATGGGATATTTCTTCGTTCCAAGAGATTGAGTCCACTATGTAGGTGTTTTAATCATTGTCATTTTATGGCAAGCACCATAGGGATCTGCATCCCATTATATAGATAGTTTAACAACTCTTCCAATAAGTACCACAGTGGTTCATATTAGCCTGTCAAGTGGTTCTGTTGTAGCGGCTACAACCACCCTCCAAAATTTTTCCTTAGCCTGTTTTGGAGCCTCCCTACCAACCTTACACAACACTTTGCCTTGCTTCGTCAAGTACTCAAGCTTCAAGTGTTTTCCTCGCACATATGCAGTCTATCGATCACAGTTGATCCATTCCCCTCACAGGCTGCTCACCTGGACTTGGTTCGACTGCAGGTTGAGCAGCGTCCCCTTGAAAACTGCACATTTCTGGAGGGCAACCAACCTTCCCTCCAGGAATCGCACAATCCTCTCTGACAGCTTATTGGGCTCTAGGATTGCATAATCCTGCCAGCCAAACCTCCTAACAAGAGATGTGCAAATTTTCCTAGCAGCAAGCTGTTCAACCCAATATTTGTGCAAATATGGGCAGCAATCAGCTGCTCTACCCAAAATTTGTGCAAACCTCCTGGGTAGTCAGGCCAGCTCCCAGCCATAAATGCACATTTTTCTCTAGTAGTCAAGCAGTCTCTTGCATGTGCAGCTGAGTTGACTGGTTCCCTCTAGGACTGAGCAAAACATACTTGCATGCATAGGCTACTTCTCCCAAGGCAGCATGCAAAGGCATCCCTTGTCTTAGGGATCTATGTTTAGCATTTGGAGGTTGCATGCAAGGAGCAATCCAGAAACCTCCCACCAAGTGTCGCTTCCCCTAGATTTGTGACATGCGCGTCACAACTTCGATGTTATCAAAACTCATTATTCGGACACTACAGAGCTCATTCCTCACATCAACCTTGCAGCTCTGACATCCCACATTACATCTACGAGTAGTTGGCACATTTAGCTTAGCTATTTTGGGGTAAGCTTGCTTCTCGTGCCTTCTGCTACATTTCTATCGCTTTTTGTGTTTTCTCTTGTGTGAGTATTATTTGCTTGATTTCTTTTTACCCGTGCTGTCATTTACATGTATACTAGCTTGTCCTAGCTCTATTTCAGTTTTCGTTGCTATCTCACTGCTGTCGCATGCATGAAACTGTTTTGCATGGACGTTCGCCCAACCCGTGAACTACCTCACTCCCATGCATGTTGATCTATTTGCTGAATCTTTCATTCATGTTTTGCTTGCATTGTTAATCACTTCTGCAATCACTTAGTGTCGCCATGCCTTCACTGACTTACTTGCTTTCAGTTGCCCATCGACGAGTCAGGCCAACCTTGGCCTGGGCTCTGCCTTCACCAAGGCTGCATTACATAATCTGGGAAAGGAAGGCTCACCTTCCTCTCAAGATTTGTGCATTCCTGCCCAGCACTGGCCTCCAGGACTGTTTTGCACATTTCTAGAGGACAATGGCTGCTTGGCCCAAGAAATTGCGCAAATTTGTCCCTAGGCCAGCAGTCCTTCCCAGCTAGAATTACGCATTGCGTAATCACAATAGTCAATAGCTAGACTGGACTGTGCATTGCATAGTTCCAGCAGTTAGTCAATCTCCCAGCAGCCCAAATTGTGCCTTGTGCAGTCTTGGAAGTCGGTCTCCTAACCTCCTAGCCGAAATTGCGCAACCTTCATGATCATGCACCCAAGTATGTTGCAAGTCAACTCTCATGTTCATTTTGGTTTTTGACTGACATATTGCTTGCCGTGAGTGTTGGAATGTCTTTAGGTATCCCAGGTGTTCATCTGCCTCTCAGCAGTACAGGTATAATGTTTTCCAAGAGAGCAGAGACGAAGACATTGTTCAGAGCACACTTAGGGATGCAGTCGATCAAGTGTCATGGACTTGCCTACCCATGAACACATCAATTTGTTCGTAGACAAGGACATCAAGCAGTAGCATCATAGTGAGTTGCATCATGAACAACAGCTGAAGGTAGCATACCGAATGCAGCGAACGCAACGAATGCAACAAATGCAAGAGGAAGGTTGTTGACAACATGGAGGCGGAAAAAGGTTGCAAGCTCAAGCAGGTCCATTGATGATGAAAGCAACTTTGGAGACTCTGACTATGAAGTCATGGCGCGACATGAAGATCGCGTGAAGGCAGAGGATGGAACAAAGAAGGAGTTACATGTGTTGAAGTAGCAACATAGGAAGAACATGAAGCTACATAGACAGACGAATGAGTTACAACAGGAACATGAACAACAATGGGCGCATCGTGCACTCATCGATGAAATTGCACCTGTATAAGTTAAGGATCCATCCCAACAACTGACATAGAGCAAACATGGTGAGCAGTGTTGTTGAACGCATGCAAGGGATTCAGCTGCATGCATGTCGTTGAGCATACCCAATGCAATCATACCCATTCAACACACTCACCAAGGCGAAGACAAGAAGCAAGTCCAACTGGGGCTGAACATGTACTTCAACAAGTTGATGCACATGACCACCAACACACACTTGAATATCATCATAGACACTATGCATCAGTGTGTTTTTGGTTCAACCATACCCAAGAATACCATGCACATGTTAGCAGACGAGTTGGATGAAGGGGTCGAACCAATGCACCGATTGCAATAGAGGCAAGGGTTCGCTTGAGCAAGATGTCACCATGAGGTGCATGCACATCATCACGGACGATCAAGCTTGGCATCAGCTCAGTGATGTCTTGCAAGGCTTGCTCAAGCCATGTTGTCTCACATGAGTACATGTGCATTGTAATGTTGAGTCATGTCAAGTGTAAGTCAAGTGTCAACAGTTGGATGTAACAGTCATAGAGTAGGTGAAGAGTCATGAGGGTAGTTGAACTGTCACAAAGGGGAATGTCAAGGGTCACACCACCCTTTGCTATAAATAGTACCTCATAACTCATTGTATAGGCTTTTGGTTAGCCAAGCTTCTACTAAGACTATCTTGAAGAAGGCTTGGACAGTATTGTAACGCGCCTTGGCTTCTCCACTGCACGAAGCTAGTACATCTCTTTAGAGGAGCAGGTGGATGTGGCTGTAACGTTCTACTGTTGGTGCTACCAAGTTTACATGAATGTATCATATGATTGTCACTTACACTTCTTTATATAATAAGAGCCAACACATTTTCATGCATATGTTGTTATTGTAGTTGGACTGCTCTGGTTGCTTTAATGATATATGATGTTTAACTTATGTACTTGTGTATGAACTGATTCACATGCAATTATATGAATCTTGTTGTTAATGTGTTGCATATGTTGTTAATGTTGTCACCGTCTGTGTTGACTTCTCTGATGGACATTAGACAGACCTTTCACTTGAAACTTTCTATAACAACTGTCGCACTCATCTCGGACTGATCCATGAGTGTTGAACGTGTTATATTACCTTGTATGATGTGACTGCCGCATCCGAGTGGACTGCTTCGCTGGAAGCTATGCATGTCCTTTGTGTTGTATGTTCCTAGCCGAGTTGGGACTGATCCCTTTCAACCTGGAACTCACCTTCACCTCCTTCCCCTTTTGAAGTGTTGGAACCTCTCATACCCCATAACTTGTAGTTTCAAGCTTCGAAGAGCCAAATGAAATTTTCTTATCTTTGAGACTGGTTTGAGTATTGCCTTAAGAAATCTTCCCGTCCCAACAGGTAGCTTAATATCAAGCCTCGCTCAACATTCTTCATTGACGAAACTGCGCAATATCATGTTGGGCACTGTCTCAACTGACTGTCCGCCTCCCTCTCATTCAACAACTCCACCACTACCCAGTGATGTTGAGGATCATGCTCACACACCTGTTCATCCTTCACACTCTCACAACATCATTCCACTCGATTTTCACACAGATTTGGTTGTGAGTCCTTCGAGTTCTCATATGCATTCTTTTCTTCGACCTCCATCTTCGCAATCAGGTGTTCCTCCGGATGATGATGTCTTGTGTTTGTCCATTCTGGACTCTTCACTTGTTGTGAATGAGGAGCAACCCACTAACGGAGTTGGTGTTTCACAACCAACATGCGCTATCATTCATGAAGAGTATGAGTGGGAGCTTGAACATCAACACCCAGTGAAGAATGCCTCCCTTCTGTCCGAGTCTCCTCTGTTCTTTCCTAACCTCTTTAGTGAACCTACCATCCATGATTTTGCACGTGTATCTTCATCCACGAATGCACCCATTGTTGATCACTCGCAAGACTCACTAGATGTTAGTCCATCATTTGAAAACAAAGAGGATAAGTTACTCATTGAAAATCCACTTGATCCTTCATCCTTCTTTTCCAGAAACACAAAGGATGAGTTTATTCGCTTTTCATGTACCCCTCTATGTGATTCATTCAACCATGAGGATGTCGACCAACATCCTGACTTTTCTGATCTTGGTTGTCGTGATCTCTTCACCTCATCATGCGATCACTATGTTGATTCACTCGTTGTTAATCCATCTAAGCCATTGGTCTACGAAGATCCATCTGTCAACGAAGTCGAAACCCCACAGGCCGTCGAGGCACTTAAGCTTGAGCTGATGGTTATGTCAGGCCCTTGCTGTCCTGAGGTTGGTTTCGCTTTTGATCAGGGAATTGTTCAAATACTCAAGGCTCCTCATCACTCATCTGTATGCACTCAAGATCAATCTAACACTCAGATTTTACTTCCGCCACTCGAACTACATGATCCCATTGCTCATGCATTGGAGTCTTACATTACAAGCACTCGTGCGCGACACCAGTTATCTTTGTTTCTTTCGTTTGCTTGCGTGTCACAATCAAGAGTGTGCTTATGCATCAAAGTTGCACGTAGTGTTACACAACACCATGATAAGTCTGTGGACTTCCCGTCATGCACATGCACTCACTTATGTCCCGTGGGCACTTCGAATCATGAAATGTGGTTGTCTTCATTGCTATATCTTTCTTGCTTACTGGTTCGCACAATTGGGTTTCTCGCGGACCAAGCCTTCACCAACATGGGTCTACCAATGCACCGGTGGTTGGATTGGAAGTATCACTTCACGTGATCAAGCCCATGCACCATTAGTGTAGGAGTAAGAGTAGTGTTTTCGTTCATCTGTTTGCTTGCATGCTTGTTTGCTCATATGCTTTTTTTGCTTGTTTGTTTGCTCACTTATTTGCTTACTTGCTTTGCTTTCACTTTTGCTTCCGCTTTTGCTTTGCTTTGATGTTTGTTAATTCGTTTGTTTCGTCCGTAGGTTAGTCTTGCATGAAACCATTTCTTGAAGCAAGCTGGGTAAAGTATAAGAGGGCTTGTACAACTATCACTACTTGGCTATCTGTCATCTTGCCTCTGTATGATGAGCTTGTTACTTTTAGTCCATGATACGTTGAAGGAAAATATGTATTGTTCGAAGTGAACCTTGGTGTAAACACAACGCTTGCGCGCTAACTAGTGTCACCCTCTATAGTCGATTATTTTTGGGTTAACCCTTGTCAGCTCAGTGGGGAAAACCTTAACAGGCACGTCAGAGACACAATTAACTACTTCTCTGCTGGAACAACCTTTTCTGCTCTCAATAAGTCAGGATCCCTCTTCGACCTCTGAAATGAATAAGTGTTATGCACAGTGAAAAAAATGAAAAGTCAAAAATTCAAAATGAATAAGGTGAAAGAAGAGAAAGGCTTCCTGAGCAGGGAGGCGATGCAAGTAACTTCGTCGGGGTACTGACCAGGCTGACTAGCAGTGGAGCCATGCTTGTGTTCCTATGTGACTCCACTGGGGTATTGTCTAGGTCTATTGGCAGTGGAGCAACACTAGAGATGAAACTAAGACTCTAAAGACTATATTGCTTGTGCACCTATATACCCCTCAACCATAATCGAAACAACTGCGTTTCCTAGGCTTGGAATGTGTGTCAATCAACCAAGAGTCTGGCGAATGCTACATCTTATAATCAAGCTAGTGTGAATCCAAGATGAGCTGAGAGCTGAACAATACTTCTGGAGGTGTTAGACTTGCTTTTCACGAACAAGGTCCATTTAGAGAGTTGGAGCTCTACCAATGTGTCACCAAGTGTTGTAGCGGCGCAACCACCCTCCAAAATTTTGCCTTTGTCTGTTTTGGAGCCTCCCTACCAACCTTACATAGCACTTTGTCTTGCTTCGTCAAGTACTCAAGCTTCAAGTGTTTTCCTCGCATAAAGGCAACCTATCGATCACAGTTGATCCATCGCCCTCATAGGCTGCTCACCCGGACTTGGTCTAGCTGCACGCTGAGAAACTTCCCCTTGAAAATTGCGCATTTATGGAGGGAAACCAGCCTTCCCTCCAGGAATTACACAATCCTCTCTGATAGCCTACTGGGCTCAAGGATTGCGCAATCCTGCCAGCCAACCCTCCCAACAGGATTTGCGCAAACTTTCCCAGTAGCAAGTTGTTCAGCCTAGGATTTGTGCAAATCTAGGCAGTAGTCAACTGCTCTACCCAGAAATTGCACAAACCTCCTGGGCAGTCAGCCCAACTCCTAGCAAGAAATGCACATTTTTCTACAAGAGTCAAGCAGTCTCTTGCATGTGCAGCTGAGTTGACCGGTTCCCTCCAAGACTAAGAAAAACAGACTTGCATGCATAGGCTTCTTCTCCCAAGGTAGCATGCAAAGGCATCCCTTGTCTCAGGAATCTGTGTTTAGCATTTGGAGGTTACATGCAAGGAGCAATTCAGAAACCTCCCACCAAGTGTCTCTTCCCCTAGATTTGTGGCATGTGCGTCACAACCTCGATGTTATCAAAACTCATTAGTCAGACGTTACAAAGCTCATTCCTCACATCAACCTTGCATCTCTGACATCCCACATCACATCTAGGAGCAGTCGGCACATTTAGCTCAGTTGTTTTGGGGTAAGCTCACTTCCCATGCCTTGTACTGCATTTCTGTCACTTTTTTGTGTTTTCGCTTGTGTGAGTATTGTTTGCTTGATTTCTTTGAACGCTTGTTATTGTTTACATGTATACTAACTTGTCCTAGATCTGTTTTAGTTTTCATTGCTATCTCACTACTATCACATGCATGAAACTATTTTGCACAAACGTTCGCCCAACCTGTGCACTGCCTCACCCACATGCATGTTAATCTGTTTGTTGAATATTTCATTCATGTTTTGCATGCATTGTTAATCACTTTTGCTATCACTTAGTGTCACCATGTGATGAGCCCCATAAATGAGTAATTATATGGGCTCATTCAGCCTCCTAATTCGACTTAATCCACCATTCTCATTAGTTTATTGCATGTTTTTTTATTATATTTATGCTAATAGAGTGAATTGGGTTAGTCATTATGCCAACAAGTCTAATGTGTGCTTTACACAGTTTTTTTGGTTAATTTGGAGACAAAATCAAAGGTTTAATGAGCACTTGGCAGCCAAATTCGTGGAAGAACAAGAGATAGGATTTGTAGGAAGGTGTCCCCTTCTTTTGTGAGCCCTTACCTCAAATTCTCCACTAGCAGTGTGGAGTTCAAGGGCCACCACATCAATTATCACAAACGCGGCCGAGCAAGGGCTAGTAAAGTTGTTGTTAACTGCAAGTTTTGGCAGCCGAGTTCCTAAAGTTTAAGAGGACTGTTGGGGTCCTTAATTTGTATAAATAAGAAAGCTTAGGGCCTCATTTCAGTTAGTCATTTTGTTAGTTCAATTTTCGTTAGATGTTAGTTAGATTTTAGTCAGTAGGTTAGCTCTGCATTTCAGCACATTTTCAAGCTTTTTCTTGTAGACAGTTTTTGGGATGTAACTATTATTTTTTGATCAATAAAGATGAATCCAGCTTTGCACCAACCCTAATCTTTCTTAGGAGACTGTAGCTCTTGGGGTTGGGCCCAACTCAAGTGCCCAGTACCTCCTTTGTGTACTTTTATGTGTCTTTGCTACATTCTTAGAATAAAATCTGTTATTTAGGTTAAGATCTTGCTTTGCTACTTAGGTTGTTTTTGATGGTTAAAGTAGCTTTTCATGCTTCAGGTTGATTTGACAGTTTGGTAAAGGAAAATATCTTAAAAAAATTCCATCAAGCAACCCTTGATCTCACCTCTCCCTCCTTGGGACCATGAGCTGAGACCAAGGCATACTTGCTGCCACAAAAACATTGTTTTGCCTTTCAATGCAATTGCTAGTGTTAGATTTTTAGTTGGAAAAGTTGATACCAGTCATGCTTGCATATTTAGATATGTTCTTGCTTGGTTTTCATAGTTTTTTTACATGATTTCCTACCAATAAATTTCTGTTCATCATGGTTGCTAGTTTCTAGGTCAAAATAGGTCAAAATAGCTAGATCTTTGGTTTGCATAGTCTTTGTTTGGTCAGTTTTGGAAAATAGCGTGCAAAACACCTGTGATACCTCCCTGCCTACCCTTCCTCCATCAATACAACCTGCTCCATCCCCTAACTCAGATTCTTGTCCTTCATTTGCCACATTTTCCCACTTTGCCCTAATTTCTACATTCTTGTGCATCATTGCTCCCTCCATCCTCAAATAAATCCAATCACCTTAATCGCTCCTTAGCCTCATTCACCAGGTCCTAGACCCCTTAACATCCTTATCCAACCTCCATTTCCACTTTCCCACCATTTTTCCACCATCATCCCTTCAAAATTCCCTTTCAGAACATCCTATAGAAACATCCTGTAGAAGCTACAGAACATCCTGTAGAACCCCTGCAGACTTCCTGTAGAAGCTCACGAAAGCGGTTTCTTGAAATCCGATCACTGTGAAACTATCTGGAAGGGTGCTAGGGACCCCTTAGGCCCTCTTCTCACCTTCCCAACCTCCTGCAAGCATTTCCTTTCGCCAATCAACCTCTACACAGAAAAAACAGTTAAAGCACATGCATAATAATTCTACAAGATTACTCAAAAATGAAAAAAGATGTTTTCTTCCAGATTTTACTATAGAAGTAGCTTAGTCACATGCATTTTACATTTCTAGAAGTTAATGGCATCCATTTCCACTGCTTTCATCGCTTTTCTTGCACCGGTAGGGTCAGTCGGTAAAACTAAGGTTTGCTAGGGTTTGCATTTCTTTTCCACTTTCAACTTCTTTCTGCAAGTAGACTAGCTTCCTTTGAGTTAGCTTTCGTCCATCACAATTAAAAGCTTCTTCTAAGAGCTCAAAGAAGTTGGCTTAAGCTCCTAGTGGACTTGTGCCAGCTGATCAAGTGACAGTTGCAACAAAAGCTAGTACTTGTGCATACAGCACCGTCGCTTCCAAGTTTGTTACGAACTACCGGGTTGATAAAAGTAAAGAAGGGAGCCCTAGGAGTTGCAGCATTATTGCTACAATACTGGGGCCCACCACCATGCATTCAATGACTTACTTGCTTTCAGTTGCCCGTTGGCGAGTCGGGCCAACCTTGGCCCGAGCTCTACCTTCACCAAGGCTGCATTGCGCAATCTGGAAAAGGAAGGCTCACCTTCCTCTCCAGATTTACACATTCCTGCCCAACACTGGCCTCCAGGATTGTTTTGCACATTTCTGGAGGACAGTGGCTGCTTGGTCCAAGAAATTGCGCAAATTTGTCCCTAGGTCAGCAGTCCTTCCTAGTTGGAATTGCACATTGCGCAATCCCAACAGTCAGCAACCAGACTAGACTGTGCATTGTGCAATCCCAGCAGTCAACAGCCAAACTGGACTGTGCATTGCACAATCCCAATAGTCAGTAGCCAGACTGGACTGTGCATTGCGCAGTTCCAGCAGTCAGTCATTCTCCTAGTAGCCAGACTATGCCTTCTGCAGTCTTGGCAGTCGGTCTCCCGACCTCCCGACCGAAATTATGCAACCTTCATGATCATGCACCCAGGTATGTTGCAAGTCAGTTCTCATGTTCATTTTGGTTTTCGACTGACATATTGCTTGCCGTGAGTGTTTCCATGTCTTTAGGTATCTAAGGTGTTCATTTGCCTCTCAGCAGTATAGGTACAATGGTTTCCAGGAGAGGAGAGACATAGACACTGTTCATAGCACACTTGGGGATGTAGTCAATCAAGTGTCCATGGGCTTGCCTACCCACGAAGACATCAATTTGTTCGTAGACAAGAACATCAAGCAGCAACATCATAGTGAGTATCATCATTAACAACAGCTGAAGGCAGCATACTGAATGCAACAAACGCAACGAATGCAAGAGGAAGGTTGTTGACAACACTGAGGCGAAACAAGGTTGCAAGCTCAAGTAGGTCCATTGATGATGAAAGCAACTTTGGAGACTCCAGCTATGAAGTAACGATGCGACATGAAGATCACACGAAGGTAGAAGATGGAACAAAGAAGGAGTTTCATGTGTTGAAGCAACAACTCAGGAAGAACATGAAGCTACACAGATAGACGAATAAGTTACAACAGGAACATGACCAACAATGGGCACATCATGCACTCACGGATGAAACTGCGCTCGTACAAGTTAAAGATCCGTCCCAACAGCTGACATAGAGCAGCCATGGTGAGCAGTGTTTTTGATTGCATGCAAGGGATTTAACAACATGCATGTCGTTGAGCGCACGCGATGCAATCCAACCCATTCAACACACTCACGAAGGCAAAGACAAGAAGCAAGTCCAACTGGGGTTGAACATGTACTTCAGCAAGTTGATGTGCATGACCACCAGCACACACTTGAAGATCAGCACGGACACTATGCATCAATGTGTTGTTGATTCAACCATAGCCAAGAAGACCATGTGCATGTTAGCAAAGGAGTTGGATGAAGGGGCCGGAGCAGTGCACCATTTGCAATGGAGGCAAGAGTTCGCTTCAGCAAGATGTCACCATGAGGTGCATGCACACCATCACATATGACCAAGCTTGGCATCAGCTCACCACCTTCACCATCACAAGCATGTCAAAGAGTTTGTCTGACCACAGTGGACCGAGTATTCATGATGTCTTGCAAGGCTTGCTAAAGCCATTTGTGTCACATGAGTACATGTGCATTGTATGTCAAGTGTATGTCAAGGGTCAACAGTTGGATGTAACAGTCATAGAGTAGGTGAAGAGTCATGAGGGTAGTTGAACTGTCACAAAGGGGAATATCAAGGGTCACCCCACCCTTTGCTATAAATTGTCCCTCATAACTCATTGTATAGGCTTTTGGTTAGCCAAGCTTCTACCAAGGCTATCTTGAAGAAGGCTTGGACAATATTGTAACATGCCTTGGCTTCTCCACTGCACGGAGCTAGTATATCTCTTTGGAGGAGCAAACGGATGTGGCTGTAACGTTCCACTGTTGGGGCTAGCAGGTTTACATGGATGTATCGTATGATTGTAATTTATGCTTCTTTATATAATAAGAGACAACACATTTTCATGCATATGTTGTTATTATAGTTGGACTGCTCTGGTTGCTTTAATGATTTAAGCAAAGTCTTTCGGTAGAAGTCACATAAGAGATTTTTTTTTTTTTTTTGCCGACGTGTTTCGAACC
>APFE030329986.1:124251-142672 GCA_000404065.3 Pinus taeda
AAACGGGGTCAACAATAAAATATGGGGCTCAGTCCCATTAAATGAATAATAAAAATATTAAAAGGAGTTAAGAATGAATAGGAAAAAAAAAAACTCTAATGAAGAATAAATCAAAAATAAATACTATAAAAAGGATGCCAATACCTACATAGATAAACAAACAAACAAAATAAATCCCAAAAAGAAGCCTAAATAACTAGGAGGACAAGACAAGGACCCAACTGCTACTAATATTCCAACCATCATCTCTATTCAAATCATTGGGTCTTTTGTTCAATTTCTAGGGCCTCTCTCAATTTACGATGATGGAAATGACTAACCCTAGCAACGACTTGGGCCTCCTCAATGTAGATGTGATGCTTAGATTTATCTGCATGCTCTGCCAAAGTAGAGGAGCGGGTCCTTGCATGCTTGATGTCAGCAACATGCTCACGAATCCTTTGATTAGTCTAGCGACCAGTCTCACCAATGTAGGGAGTCCCACAAGAGCATGGGATAACATGAACACCCTTCATATTCTTGGGGTCCACTGGGTCTTTTACAGATCTAAAGGAGCTCTGAATGATATTTAAAGGCTTAAAGGTTGAAGCCACCTTATGCTTCCTTAGGATCCTCACAATTTTGTGAGTGGTCCCTTGGATAAAAGGAAGTTGAACACCATAAAATCAATCATTGGTATCTTTCTTAGCACTAGGACCTTTTTCAGCTCTGAGGAAAGCCTTAGTACATTAGTGTCTACTATACCCATTATTAAGGAAAACACTTAGGAGATGTGCTTTCTCTTCCTTGAGATGGTTCTCATAAGAAACTCTTAAAGCTCTAGTCGCTAAGGTGTTGAGAACACCAAGCTTTTAAGCTGGGAATGATGAGAATTAGCATGAAGATATTATTTCGTATGAGTTTTCTTACGATATACCTGATGAGAGAAAGAGCCATCATCATTCCTTGAGAGGAGGACGTCAAGGAAGGGAAGACTACTATTACATTCAAATTCCATGGTGAACTTTATAGAACTAGATTGATTGTTAAGATGGAGGAAAAACAGTTCCAACTTTTCTTTACGATGGGACCAAATGACACAAGTGTCATCCACAAACCTCTTCCACATCTTAGGTAGAAAATGAGAAGAATCTAAGGCCTTTGATTCAAAATCCTCCCTAAATAGATTAGCTACCATAGGGGAGAGGGAGGAACCCATGGCGACACTGCAAGTTTGCTCATAGAATTCCCCATCGAATGAAAAGAAAGTAGAAGTAAGACAAATACGAACTAAATAATCTATATCAAGATTTGTGACGCACTTGATGACTTCGATGGCCTCGTTGATAGGGATATTATTGTAGAGGGAGACCAAATCAAAGCTCACAAGCTTGTCATCTGGATCAAACTTGAAACTCTTTAACTCATTAACAAACGATGCAGAGTCCTTAACAAAGGATTTTGTATGGCCAACAAGGGGGTTAAGCTTCTGGGCTAAATATTTAACAAGAAGATAAGTTGGCCCTCCTATCATGTTGACAATGGGTCTCAGGGGAGCCCCTTCCTTATGAATCTTTGGCAGACCATAGATTCTGGGGATAAAAGAGCAACTTTCAATAAGCTTATGACTGAACAAGCTGATTGAGCTACTAGCCTTTATAGCAAGAGCCACACTTTTGGAAATATTCTTCAGGGGATCCTTGTTGAGTTTCTTGTAGCTCCCGCTATTATGGAGGTGGTCCAACATCTTCCAATGGTAATGATCTTTATCAAGAATAACCACAACACCACCTTTGTTAGCTTTGAGAACCAATATCCTTATTATTGTTTAAATATTTGACAGCATCAAACTCAGTTTGTTGATGTTGTTCTTGGGGGGCTTTGCCTTTCTAGGGACAACAACACAGTCTTGATGAATGATATCTTTAGTGACGTCCGGTAAGTCTCTAATACCATATTCAATTTCACAGATGATATTGTTGACCGGGATCTTTCTAGGAGCAATAACAAAATTTAAACCTTTCTCCAAAAGTCTAAAGACAGGGGGATCAAAAGAAAACCTAGAGAGATTGACAACCCTATTACTAGAAGAGGAAAGAATATTATCGAAACCTAGAGTCTTATTACCAATCCTATGTTGTTTAAATTACGTACTTGTGTATGAACTGATTCACATGCAATTACATGAATCTTGTTGTTAATGTGTTGCATATGTTGTTAATGTCGTCACCGTCCATGTCGACTTCTCTGCTAGACATCACACAGTCCTTTCACTTGAAATTTTCTATAACAATCGTCGCACTCATCTCGCACTGATCCATGAGTGTTGTACATGTTATATTACCTTGTATGATGTGATTGCCGCGTCTGAGTGGACTGCTCCACCATAAGTTGTGCATGTCCTTTGTGTTGTGTGTTCCTAGCCGAGTTGGGATTGATCCCTTTCAACCTGAAACTCACCTTCACCTCCTTCCCCTTTTGAAGTGTTGGAACCTCTCATACCCCTTCCTTGACTCACTGCATCAGTCACACCCTTGCTGCTAACAGAGTTATTCTACTTGCCTCTGTGCGACATCGCAGTCAAGGCATTACCTTATGACCCATTGTTGGGACTCCTACACCAAACGGTCTGAGGTCTAATTGGGACTTCTTACCGAGGAGATCCCCTTGACATGTTGACGGGTCCAGCACCATCAACAGGTCCATAAGCCAACTATCAAGCACCAAGAGGTTTAACATATATTCAAAAAGCACTAAGTGGTTCAGTCATCCACTAAGCCTCCCACTAGTCGTTCAAGATTAGGCACATGGTCCAGGGCATTTATACAGGAAAATACACGGAATCACAGACCTGTATTATGAACACTAGCTCAAGGAAAGTCTAGTCCAATTTAGTCTTTCAACAAGTCCTTTCTTTCCTTCTTTGCAAGTGCCAAACTTCTCCTCATAAGCATTTTTCTCTATGTCTTTTTTGTGTTGTCCCTCTCTCTCCATCTCCTTGTTCCCCATTGACCCTTCTCTTTTCCTCCCAAGGCAATCACTCCCTTGTCTTGATCCATGAAGAGGGAATAGGGATGGGCATTTTCCTCCACCCTTGTGTTGAGAAATGGAAACAAGAAATTCCAGTTTAATTTTTCCTTGAATTAAATTGTGAATTAAAATAGAATTCTTTTCTCATAACAATTTGAAAATAAATAATTAAGGTTAATTAACTTAATTAATTTAGAAAATTTGAATTGGAAGTCTTTTAGAAGACATGTATATGTTCTCCCTAACTTATAGGAGTTCAGGATGAGTTATGATTGAGTTGTAATTAGTTAACTCAATTTATTGAGTTAAGTCTAGTTAAATTAGTTCCAATCAGTTTCAGGAACTAATAGTGAGTAAACAGACAGTTGGGACACTAGTGACCTGATTAGTGCTACTCTAGTTAACTGAGGATTCCACCATCAGAAACTCATGCATGTCGATTCTGAGAAAGACCTAGTTGAGACTAGAGTGTAGGGGCAGTGTACTAATTGTTTTAGATTTTTCTGAGTTGCACTGGGAGTGCATGCAATCAGGAATTGATCCTTGAGGGATTGTGCTATTTTTAGAGGCTTTATTTCCCTTTAAATACAAGTTATCCTTCATAGGAATTACACATTGGAATAGAAACTTGGAGAGCTTGTGAAGAGGCTAAGATTTGGCCTTGAGATTGCTTATGAGTTGGAGATTGAATTTTTTGAGTGCTGAGATTGTTATAGAGAGAACAAACATTGTAATTTCATCTTGATTTTCCGGGTTAATACAAAACAAATAGTGGGGTTTTGAGTTGTGGCTTTCCCCAGACATTTATTGTGTTATGTGCCTTTGATTCTCTTCCTCTATTGATTATTGTTTGCTCAATGTTTAAGGGCTTCCGCTATAAAGAGTAGAAGTAGATTCTTGTATCTTGTTTTAGTAGATTACATGAGCTTGTGAATCTACAGGATTTTCTACATGGTATCAGAGCAAGATTGTTTTTTGGGTCGAGAGTTTGCAAATAAGTTCCGAGAATTTCTGTGCAAAATTTTTAGAAACAAATTGTAGATTTGGATTCTTTGGGAAAAGATACCCAAAATCAAAAAACAAATAGGCTGAATCGGAGTTCCTGTGAGGGAGATATCATTGATTTAAAATCAACTCTCTAGACGAGATTTCGAAGTTTTGAGTTTCTAGGTTACAGGTAAAAGTCGAATTTGCATACATACTTCAGGATCAGTAGATGGCATTCTATGGGTTGAGGCTTGAGTATGCCTTGGAAGACAACTTGAATTTTATAGCCTGGAGGGACAGGATGTAGGCTGTGCTAGAAGATAATGGCTTGAAGCAATTCATTAATCAAGAAGTCCCCAAGCCAGCAGCTACGGATGCATAGAACTTGGCCGAATGGAAGAAGTGTGTGGCAAAGGCAAGGTGGATAATCCTTGAGGGAGTTCGAGACCACATTGTCCCAAGTCTCCATGGAAAGGAAACTCTGCATGCTATGTGGGAAACATTGAAGGACTTGTATCAGAAGAGCAATAATCAAAGGAAGTTGGCACTGAGGGATAAACTTTGTAAAATCAAGATGGAGAAAGGCCAGACGATTCCAAAGTACTTGACCAAGTTCACTCAATGTTAGGATTAACATGGAAGTGTTGGAATCACAGTTGCCGAGGAGGATATGGTGAGCCTTTCTCTTCTTGGACTCCCGAAGAGTTGGCATATTTATCAGGACTCTGTTAATGGTCGGGAGAAGCTGCCAAATTGGGAACGACTATGGTTAGATTTGATGTAGGATGAGATTAGGAGGAACACCAGGGATGGATCTTCATCAAAGAATAATGATGAAGAGAATTGTGCCTTAGCGATTAAGGCAAGGAAGGGGAAAGGTAAAATTTCTCATTCCAAATCAGATTCTTATCATGGAGGTAAGAAGGAGGACATGACAAAAGTTAAATGCTTTCATTGTCATAAGATGTGTCACTTTGCTACAAATTGTCCATTGAAGAATTCCAAGGATAAATCCTCAGGAGGAGCGGTGGGTGAGGCTTTGGCCTCCCAATTCGAATTGGACTTTTCCCTCATTGCATGCATGGTGTCTTCAATGATGGGAAGTGTCTGGTACTTAGACAGTGGAGCTTCTTTCCACATGACTAGCGACAAAGAGTTATTCAGTGAACTAGAGGAGAAATATCTCAAGATGCATATTGATGGGCGATGACGGTAAGTATAGTGTCACTGGTGTGGGCACTATTACTTTTCAGAGGGAGCATGTGGCTCCACTCACCTTGAAGAATGTTATGCATGTACCCGGACTGACGAACAACTTGGTATCCATTGCCATGCTTGACGATAGAGGCTATGATGCTTTTCGAAAGGAAAGGCATTCCTTCGACACATAGCCATCGGTCAAGTAAAGAAGATAGGGATTCGAGTTCATAATCTCTATAAGATAGAGGTAGAGGATTGTGTTGCTTTGAGTTCAAAAGTGGAGAAGATGTTGAGTCGAGATGACAACGAGTTGTGGAACAAGTGATTGGGCCACTTGCATCTTGGGGCTTTGAAGATAATGCAACAAATCTCTACCAGTCTTCCCAAAGGTATGCTTGAGCAAGTTGATACATGCAAGGGTTTTACTTTGGGAAAATACACCAAGTCTTCCTTTGGAGATAGAGATAGTTGAGCAGAGTCTATTATGAAGAGAGTCCATTCAGATGTGTATGGACCATTCTCGACAATATCCACCGCCAAACACAGGTATTATGTTAAATTTGTAGATAAATATTATCGTAAATGCTGGATATTTTTCATGCAGAGAAAGGATCAGACATTCACAGAGTTTTGTGAATTCAAAGCATTGGCTGAGAAAGAGTCAGGTAAGAAGGTTAAAGCTCTATGGAGTGATAACAACGAAGAATATGTCTCCAATGAGTTTAAGAACTTCTATTCAGTGGAAGGGATTAAATGTTAGGGTCCAACCCTAACCCCCTTATTTATGTAATAGGGTCGAGTCATAGTTATAGTTAAATAAAGAGTCAATAAAGCCCATATTAATAATTGTAAGTGGTTGACCCACATTTAAAGAAGGGACCACAGTTAGTTGCAAATGGGCCATGGTATTAGATAGATGGTATTAATAAGAACCATGGTATTGACCCATGGTATTGCATGTATGAATCCTATATAAAGGATAGAGACTCCCCTCGAGGAGCATCATGTCTTATTTTGTAATGGAGCCCAGCTCTATTGGACATTGCCCCCTCGAAGAGGCAAGTGAACATTGCTTTCCTTTCTAAATAATAAAATACATGCTATCATTTCTTATTATTCTGTGTTCTGGGTATATTTCTTTACATATTTGGTATTCTGGTATCTTCTTGTAGGTCAAGAGCATAACAAGTGGTATCAGAGCACTTTCCAGGGTGGGTGGGATCTCCATTTTTAGCAAAAAAAAATTTGGCTAGAGACGTGTTTTGACGTCTTTAAACCACGCGATCTGTCGTTAAGCACATAAACCTGTGGATTTGGGGAGGCATACACACAATAAATACAAGAGGTGGTCACACTTGTTGGACTCCCTTGTAACCCCTGTGGGTACCCCTTCGAGTAGTAATGTATTAGACAAAACCGCGGACGGACTGTCTTCCAAGTACCCTCTGGGTATATCGGAAGCCCCCTAGGCTCTCTTGAAACCTCGGCATATATAAACCGTCGGCTGTCTTGCTACTACGGTACACTAAGACCAGCACTCAGGGAGATTACTCGCGTGTACGATAGGGTAGTCGGGTTGTATGGCTAAGGGTACGGTTGATCCTCCTTAGTTAGTGCCCTGAAAGATTGGGCCGAGTACTATTGTCAGACCCTTATGTATATTGCGATCTGTAGCACCTGACACTCCTTGAGACCATAGTTCCCTTGTCTCTCTCTAGATCAAGCATCATCTTTGCCAGATCAGATTTAGTAGGAGGGGTCCTGTCGCAGCCGCAACAATCAGTTCTGCCATTCAGATCTATCAGATCCGCCAATCAGATCTATCAAATCCGCCATTCAGATCTAGCTATTGGGTTCTGTTGCAGTCACCACAATTAGATCCACCATTCAGATCTAGCAGCAGGGGTTCGATCACTGCCACATTCCTACTCATACTCTATAGTTCAGGGTTCACCGACAGATTTGACTATTTGTGTGGGCCCCTATACCTAGGCGTGATTCTCACAGGACATTGGTCATAATTTATTTTTCTGGGATTCGGTGACTGCAATATTCCTAAGCGAGTAGTAAAACTCCTTTCGGAGTACAAACTCCTTTCGGTATTCCCGGGACGCTTATAGGAGACTTAGCCCATAAGAATCAGGTCGACGAGCTGAGCAAGGTGGTACCATTCACTTGTTAGCATAAAAAAATTTGGGTGGTCCCAAATTTTATTTTATTTTTTCGCAGTAACGATAAGTGCACCGGATTGGTGCATGGTACAAACCAGAGCTCAAGCTATGGCCAATGAGAAGATCGACACCCTTGAACAATAGTTGGACGCATTAATGACAATGATCAAGACCTTAGCTGATAAATCACAAAGGGCAAGTCGAGGGAACAATTGGAGGCATATGCCTTTAATGAAAACATTGAGGGTGAGTCTAGCCATTCTCTTCACCTCTTTGAAAACCACCAACAGTCCCAGCCGGGACCACCTAAGCTGGCCATGTATAAATTTGATGGCTCTCATCTGGCCACATGGCTAGCACAAATGGAGCAATATTTCACATTGAATCACATCAGAGATGATGCGACTCAGCTAAGTGTGGGTAGCATGTACTTGGATAATGAAAGATGGCAATGGTGGTAGTGGCATCAACGTTGCTATGGAAGGCTCATGACTTGGAAGGTATTCGCAAAAGCCTTTACGGATCGCCTCGACCATGAATCTAATTTTTTGGGTCATCTTACTAAGCTCCATTAGACAGGAATAGTGCAAGAATATATTACAGCCTTTGAAGCCTTAGCCTTCCACACAAGAGGTCTACGAGATGAGTTATACTTGGAATTTTTTGTTAGCGGTCTCAAAGAAGCCATACAAGCCCACGTCAGACTGCAACACCCAATCTCATGGCTGGATGCTTGCAAGATAGCTCATGAAGTAGAACACGCGTTAGCGACTCAGTCGACTCGTCCAAATTTCATAGCCAAGGGTCACCCCACCTAGGCTCCAAGCACTACCCAAACACTTTTGGTTCAAAATATGTCACCAGCGAAAATGGCGGAAAGAAGAAAGCAAGGATTGTGTTACTATTGTGATGAGAAATACTCTCTGGGGCATAAATGCAAGGAACCCAAATTATTTCAAATTGATGCTACTGATCACAGTTCATCGGAGGAAGCCCCACCATTTGGGGAACCAGAGGAGGAAGATGAGGACAACCAGTCGGACAATGTGCTCCCAGCTACTCCTGATGAACTAGTTATCTCGCTTCATGCTTTGGCAGGGATTTCTTCTCCCCAAACTCTCAAAATCAGAGGTTTTATTAAGCATCACCCTGTAGTAGTCTTGATTGTTAGTAGCAGTACGCATAACCCCCTTATTTATGTAATAGGGTCGAGTCATAGTTATAGTTAAGTAAAGAGTCAATAAAGCCCATATTAATAATTGTAAGTGGTTGACCTGCATTTAAAGAAGGGACCACAGTGAGTTGCAAATGGGCCATGGTATTAGATAGATGGTATTAATAAGAACCATGGTATTGACCCATGGTATTAGATAGATGGTATTAATAAGAACCATGTTATTGACCCATGGTATTACATGTATGAATCCTATATAAAGGATAGAGACTCCCCTCGAGGAGCATCATGTCTTATTTTGTAATTAAGCCTAGCTCTATTGGGGGTTGCCCCCTCGAAAGGGCAAGTGAACATTACTTTCCTTTCTGAAAAATAAAATACCTGTTGTTATTTCTTATTGTTCTGTGTTCTGGGTATATTTCTTCATATATTTGGTATTCTGGTATCTTCTCGCAGGTCAAGAGCATAACATTAAACGAGAGTCGACGACACCTCGTAATCCTCAACAGAATGGGGTTGTCGAGAGGAAGAACAGGAGCATAGTAGGGGCAGCAAGGGCGATGTTGCATGATCAGGGCATACCACTACACTTGTGGGTTGAGGCATGCAATATAGTGGTTTATGTTCAAAATCGTAGTCCACATTGGATACTTGAGAGTAAAACACTAGAGGAAGCTTATTCCTGTAAGAGTCCAGATGTTGGTCACTTCAAGATTTTTGGGTCATCGGTTTATTTCCATGTGACCAAAGATGCACAAAAGAAGCTTGAGCCAACAACAGAGTTGGGGATATTTGTGGGGTAAATTGATACTCCCCACAACTATCGGGTGTACATGCAAACTAGTCGGATGACAGTGGTTCGCAGGGATGTTAAGTTTGATGAGGAGAAGGCCATGCAAGTATCCCCTAAGAGGGATCTTGAGCTACATGCAGAGGATGAAATTTTAGTTCCTAAGGTTGAGGAGCCTCAGATTGATGTGGAGCAGCCACTTGTAGAGGTTTCGGGAGTGGAGACATCCACTTAGGCAGAGTCTTCCAAAGAGGGAAGAAAGCACACTAGAGAGGCTAACAGATTGTTGGATGATGCAAGGGAGAATGTGGGAGCACCCTCTTCTTAGTGCAGACATAGGAGGTCACCAGAGAGCTACACTAGATACATGGGACTTATGGGTGCATGTGTTGTGACATAGCCATCTTCCTTTCAGGAAGCAGTGCAACAGCCAGTTTGGGTTGATGCGATGGTGGAGGAGTATGACTCCATAATTTGAAACAATGTTTGGGATGTGGTCTCGAGACTGGAGAAAAAGTCAGTTGTGAAACTCCCGTTGGCTTTACAAGGTAAATCAAGTTGCATATGGTAGTGTTGAGAAGCATAAGGATAGATTTGTGGCATCACAGGTAGAGGGGATTGACTATGATGAGACCTTTGCTCCTATTGCAAGGTACTCGTCAATCAGATATATTTTGGCACTATTAGCACAGATGGGTTGGAAGATCCATCAGATGGATGTGAAGCCTACCTTCCTCAACGGCATGATTGAGGAAGAGGTATACATAGAGCATCCCGAAGGTTTTGAAACCTTGGACCATGAGTCGCATGTGTGCTGACTCAAGAGAGCGTTGTATGGGTTGAAGCAAGCACCTCGTTCTTGGTACACTAGGATAGATAGCTACTTCACTAGGTTGGGCTTCACAAAGAGTGAAGCGGATGCGAACTTGTATCACATAGTGGTGGAAGGTAAGTTGTTGATCATTGTACTTTATGTAGATGATCTCCTACTGACAGGGATGAGAAGCTCATCAAATATTGCAAGGAGGACCTTGCAATAGAGTTTGAGATGAAGGACATGGGGCTCATGCATTACCTTCTTAGCATGGAGGTATGACAGGGAGATGGGGAGTTGTTTGTTTCTCAAGGCAAGTATGCCAATGAGATACTCAGGAGATTCCACATGGAGAGTAGTAAACCCATGGTCACTACTCTAGCTGGTAACTGAAGGAAGGATGATGCTACTTCAAGGGAAGTAGTGGAAGCTATTGTTTACAGGCAGCTTGTGGGTTCACTCATGTACTTGGTGAACGCACGACCATATATTTGTTATGTAATTAACTAGCTTAGTCAAGCGATGGTTAGGCCTACCAAGCTGTATTGGAAGGTGGCAAAGCATGTATTGAGATACCTCAAAGGAACTACTCAGTTTGGTTTGTGGTACAGACAGATAGAGGGAGAGAAGCTTCAAGGCTTCACCGATTCAGATTGGGCAGGGAGTCCATCCAACAGGAAGAGCACATCAGGAGGGATCTGTAGTATTGGGTCAGGGGCAGTGTCTTGGTACAACAGGAAACAAAGATCAGTTGCACTCAGTTCGACAGAGGTAGAGTACATGGCTACAAGTCAAGAAGCATGTGAGGCCTGGACCAGATCAATTGCTAGAGGGAAAACTCACAGGGAAAGATAGCGAAACAAAAGGAAAATGCCAAGTTCAGATGGATGGATGAAATGGTATTAAACAGGGAGAAAGGGCAATGAAGAATCCTTTAACTGGGTTTAATATGCAGAATAGAGGGTACTCATTAACAAAAAGCAATTAAGAATTCTTTTTTAAATGGGTCATTGTGATAAACTATGAAAGCAGGGAGCATTTAAGAATTCCCTAACTATGATAGTCTAGAAGAAAACATTAAGAAAGATAAACCTTTTAAAAAAAATTACAGCAAAGCAACTTCTGAAATATCATTATTTCGTTTATCATTCAGATTTCATGAAAACACATATGATCATTAATAAACATAAGGGAAAAATAGTAAAACACAAGAGATATAGAATACTTATTTGATTTCTGTTTGACACAAGTATCCTGTAATCTGTCTCAGCTTTATTCCTTGATCCAGCAAGCCATACAAAGTTTGGTACAATAGCACTTCAATTCCAGAAGAAAATGTCTATAGAAATGTTGTAGAATCCACCCCTAATACTTCGAATAAAGAAGTATTTATACAAAATTTACATCAAAATATCTCATAACTAAATGAGATTTATTCTAGGAAAATAAAATATCTATTTACACAAATATAGAAACAGATGGTCTCGAATATAGTGACAGATAATGAACTGATTTTTGCTGTCCCTGTTTTTCTTGAAGGAGCTGGAGGCATGCTCTATGAATCTGCATCTTGTTGTTGTCTTAGTAACTCTGTGTTGGACATCTGATTTGATCTTTTTAACTGATACTCTTTATTTGTTCACCAGTATTCATCCTTTTTACCAAAATGTACTGTGGTAAATATTTCTATTTACCTCACTGTTTACCATGGTAATTTATATGACGTCAATCATGCTGGACCACCAATCATCCTTTGGTATTCATGTTTTTGTCAGCTTCCTGTAAATTTCATCTGCTTCTGTATATTTCACAAAATTGGGTTGTACTAGGAATAAGTGTTTTACTTCATGTTCAATGAAAAAAGGTTCTCCAAACTGTCATAGAGAACTTTCCCTGTGGGCAATGCCTTGTCTGCAGATGAACTAGCCTAACTGTCATCTAGGTGATGTAATTTATCAATGTAGTCAATCTGAACCATTAGTTTATCATTGATGACTAAAGGACTGGGGAGTCCTTTCATTCTTAAGATGTCAAATTTCTTCATGAACTCATCTATATCTTCCTGCATGCTTTGACATCTTCGTTCCAAGCCTTGCATTAGATTTCTTTGGTCAGCACTTTCTTCAGTTCGAGGATGGTAGCAGTCCTATCCTCAATATTTAATTATTCTAACTGATGCCTGCTTTTACTATTCAGGAAATTGATTAATCTGATTGCTTCCTCAAGTTTTCTACCCAATTCCTCTCTAGTCTTCCAAACTTCTTCAAGAGCAAGCTTAACCAAATCAATTTGTTCAAAAATAATTTGAATGGATGACCAAATATCATTGATGGAATCAATGATATTGGTCCACAATATCTTCCTAATGTCTATCAAAGGCTTTTCAAATGATAGGTCCTTCTCCAATGCTTTAATTTGTTGTGTCATGCTTTTATTTTTCCTTATTTTTTCTGCATAATTCATCTTGGATATATCATATTTCTAATCCAAAGTAGTGAATTTCTCTTTTACTTTCTGCAGCTCTGTGACTTGGAGTTTCATTTCTTCCACGGACTTAATTAAGTCCTCTGTGCTCTATGTTGATGTACCTGCCTGTGATGTACCTCTTGTCTTTATGGGTGCAGTTGTTGCCAAAGGAATGTTTGGTGCTAAAACAGTTGCCAGTGTGGAAGGAACTAATGTTGAAACAATTGGAACTATAGTTTGAGGCTGTGTGGTCGACTCACTCTGCTTGGACTGCACTGCTTTCTCTAATTCCTGCTCTGTTTCCTTCAGTTGATCGTTTAGCTTAAGGACCAAGTCCATAAGCTCTTCTTCGTTTTTCTTCTCTATTACCTCAGCAGTCTGAGGGTGAATAAGTGGTTGCAATTTTAACTGTTTCTAAGTGCAGCTATGTCGTCATTCTTTTTCTGGATTAAACTTTCTGCTGCCTTCACATCTTTCGGGTCATGACCCAACTCAATTACTAACTCCTCCAATGATTTTATCTTGTTATCTTTTCCCTGTGAGGAGGCTTTCTCTAGCTGCAATTGGGTTGTAGTGTTGCTCAATGAATTTTGCAATCTATGAGCCATCATTGCTTTGCTGGTCAGTGTTGAGTAAACCATCTCACCTGTTTGCTTGTGTAATTCAATCTGATCAATAGGTGGATGTCTTTAGCCATGACTTCACAGTCAGTTTTGAGATAATCTACCAAGGATTTTGGCTGCAGCACTGTGGGCTTTAGAAAACTCATTTGCATTTTGCCCTCTTTGATGTCAAAGGCTGACATCAATCTGGTTTGGTTTGAAGGGGCCATCTTTAAGTACTAAGCATAGGCTTGGGCCTTCAGTTGCTCATTCTTTGTCTTGATCTCTTTAAACTTCCCCATTATATCTATAACCTTCTCAGAAGAAGACCTGAGAGATGAAACTTCTATACTCTATTGTCTTTCTAGCTCTTACCTCTGTGAACTTGAGGGTGTCCCACCTATTGGGAATGTGTGCAAGCCATCTGTACCTTATTTCCTCAAGCTCTCTGTAGTTTCGTCTATGAACTCCTCCTCTGAATAAGGATTCAACCTTTGCCTCTTAGCAAAGGTTTGATCTGTAGGTCTGCTAGAAGTGGTAGCTACTTCCCTGTCTCTTTTCAAATTCTTTTCCTCATTCAGAGGAGTCTACACAACTGGGGGATTTCCCATGTTTGTAGGAGCTAGGTGTGGCTAGGGTGTAGCTCTTTCTTCAAAGATTTTAGGCTGCTCTGATACCTCTGGTTGTTCTGATGCAGATGGTTGTTGTGATGTAGATGGATGTTCTGATGTAGATGGACCTGTTTCCTAAGTTTTCCTCTGTGAAGGCTCAGCTGTGGGAGCACTGGTTTCCTGGGCTGGCCTTTCGGAAGACTCTGTATGCACCTGTACAAAAGAGTCCAGGTCAAGTCTCTTCTCCAAATCTTTCATTACATTGTCAACCTCAACCTGATCACTATCCTATTCTATCAAAGTCCCTTCCCTCCATTCATTCAAGTTAGCATATTGTTCTATCTCAGGGATTTTGTGATGGATGTAGGGTGACAACTTATGTTTTGTCCTCCTATCACTGATGAAACTGTGTGGATCATAAGTCCAGATGAAACTCTTTTTTAGTCTTAGTCTCTCAAGGATTTTTTCTACTTCTTTGCCAGCTCTTCTTTTATTGCAAATAAAGGGACCTAGGTGATCCTTTATCCTCAGTTGGGCTTTCTTCTTTGCCTTCATGAAATGGGTTTCATCGGAGTTGATCATTTGCTTGTAGTACTCCAGGGCAAACAATCTCATGGGAAGATATTTAGGTAGCTTGAAAGGAGGCAACTCACATCCATAGATTCTAATCTCTGTGTGATTCTGGTACAAGTACCAGTCACCTATCTTATACTGCTTTGACAATTGGAGAATTCTCTTTATATCATCACTGATCCTAGGAGGAGGGTGTCCTACTAGCAATATGATTGTTGGATGTACAAATAAATCTACAAACTCTGTGTATGTGTTGGAGCTATGAAACACAGGGGTCCAAAAAAAGACTGACCTGGGATTACCTTTGGTATCAACCTTTTGTATAGAAAATGGGAATCTGTCACTTTGGTAATAGATAAATAGGTGATACAAGATTGAAGAGTACTTGAACACTCTTTCGTTCTCAAATCTCATGAATTGATCATGCATCTTTTCAGCAATGAACTTGGCATAATCAAATTTTACCGCTGGAGGCTGATCAGGAGTGAAAATGGATAGGTAGGCAAAAACAATCTCCTCAACATACTCACTGGTAGTGAAACCTAAGACAACTGAAATCATGTTGATAATGTCCCTTCCAAGCTGAAAAAACATGGTAGTGAGATAAGGTGGAGGGTTTTTTGGCATGTATTTCTCTGCAAATATGAAGGTTTGTAGGATTTGGGTTTTTCTTTCACTGGACAGCCTAGCAAATCTTTCAAGTAAATCGGAAATAGTGAGTGGAGTCAGGTTTTCCTCATTTGGCAACTGAAGCATCTCATTAATGGATTCAGGGGTGATTTTGAACAAAATTTCATTATCTTCAAACATTACAGCTTTCATAGTGGGTTCATATTTGGGATGGCAATAGTGGACTATTTCAGGGAACACATGTACACTTGGAAACTGGTATTTTGGCAAATTGGATTCCCATAAACCTATGTTGTCTGCATGATTTAGGTAGTTGTCTCGGCATCTGTAGTGACACTTCACTGGGGATTCTTCCAAACTAATGTCTTTAATTTGGAAGTCTTTATCGGCCAAAGGAAGGTGGTCTAGATCCCTATGGGGAGTAGTAATTGGCATAACGTTTAGGGCCACGAGGGTTTCCATTTCTGGTTATTGTGGATTTAGAAATGAAAATGGGGCTTTCTGAGTGAAAATAAATGAAAGAGAGGTCGTGGGAGTTTTTGATTTCAAGCCTAGCAACTAATTACACTGGAATTTTGGGTTTCAACTTAATTGCAGCAGGAATTTAGTATTTAATGAGGTTTCTGGGAGAAAATGGTAAATACCTGTATTTGAGCGACTGGCAACAGTGTACTAGTTGACTGGAAGCACTTCGTGGACTGGAGCGATGTCGGGCAACAATTTTCAGGGTGGTTGATGATTTTGGTATGAGTTGGTCGATTTCTACGTACTGGCTGCATGCATGAGTTTTTCAGAATAAGCACGAAAAATGTATTAACTTTGTTTTTATGCGAAGTCAAAGCTTTTGGCGGGTTTCGTGACACGGACGGGTTACGTCAGCGGGGGTGACTTGACATTTTGTCATTAGTGGGAGGCGGTAATCATGTTTCATTGCACCACTTATGGAGGGTAAGTGGTATTTGGGGGGAGCCACGCGATTCCATACATTGCTCGACACGTACCATCGACACTATTCACAAAACCGCTCACATCGCGCGCTAAAGGTTGACCAAAAGGCTCGTGCGATATGAGCGAGGGCCGTCGGATCTAGAGGATCCGATCGGATGATAGACGGGGCAATCACATGACTGATGTATAACAGGGGCGGGCCCGATATTAATTAAAAGACTTAATCATATCGGGGGTGATTTGATTGGTCACTGAGTTATTAATTAGTCCTGATGACTTAATTAATTCTCATTATCATGGCGGGGAGGTTGGGTTCTTAATTAACTACAGATTAGCTAATTAATCCCGTTTATTATTTGATTTACGATTATATTTAACCATCGGGGCTGGATATGTAAAATTTTGGGGTTTTGATAATATAATAATAAAAGAGTGGGTAATGTCATTTTATTCGAGAATTACATAATAATAGCATTAGTGGTTAATATGACCAAATGAATGGGAAAGCATTAAGTCTAATGTTTTCCGAAAGTATTTCATCATACAACATTTATAACTTAGTCTAAGCGAATATGAGGGTTTTTGAGATATGGAAATGTTTTTAATTTCCTAAGTAAAATAGGATTTTACTTAGGAAAAGCTTTATCAAGGGAATGCATAATCTTATGGAGGGGTAAATGTTGATGAAGGGGATTTAAGTACTTTAGGCATTCCAAATTATTGGTCTGAGGGTCCGGTCCCTCCAAAAGTCAGGGAAATGCTCTGAGCCCCTCTAACTTGTTGTTTATACCTTTAGTATTTAGGGGAAATTAGTGAATTTTTAGTAAAAAATGGAGTAAGGAAGTTAATCAACTTGACTTTGTTTCCTTGATGTGTTGTTTCCCATGTGAATTGTGCTTTGTCCAAGTGATGAAAGCAAAATATTTAAGCATAAAACTTAACCATTCACGACACATTTATTCTGCAACCATCATCTACTTACCCTACCTAATTTATCCTAGCATTTTCACTTCTTTATTAGGGTGCCCTTAGACTGGCAAACCCTTTTCACACTTTCTTTTCTTTTACATAGTGATATCTATCCAAATCTACACTTATTACATCCAAGGGCTCAGATTAAACTGTTGAGCTCCTTTTATTCTCTCTACCTATCTATAAGGAAAGAAGATAGGAAGGTTAGGTTAAAGCTTAACCCATAATAAGAACCCCTACCAATTGAGAATTGATGAACGACGCATTGACCTGGATGTGCAAGCAGGCTCGACCGCTAGGGAGAGGAATTAGAGGGCACCCACTGCAGGGACCTCCTTGCCAAGATTAAACTGTCTGGTTAGATTTTATTCTCTATCTCTAAGCATGAAGTTCAAGACATGGAATTATTGATATCCTAGTCGCCGATATACCTGAATTCTATGGGTTGATTTTAAGCAGGGATTGGTCAGAAAAACTCCATGGGTATATCTCCACCGATTGGTCCCATATGTGGCTTCCCTATAAGGGCAAGCCCAATCAAATAAAGATCGATCGGGAGAAACATATGACCCACACTGTTATAGATTTGAACAAGAAAATCAACAGTCGCGTTCAACAACAATATCCTAGGAAATTATTCTCAAATCAATTTTTGGACATTATATGCCCACCATTTTCCTTTCTCAGTTAACAATTTCGCGTGGTCAATTGAAAATTTTTCACAGACGACAGTCTAAATGCGTAATGTTACCTGAGAATTTGTAACAAGATTGTAGATAATTCTTTATTTTGGTCTTTATATTTTGATGGATCCAAGTCTAGTGAAGGATCAGGAGCAGGATGCATTTTGGTTAGCCCGCAAGGAGAAAAAACAATGATGTCCCGTAGATTAGAATTTGAATGCACCAATAACACAGCTGAGTATGAAGCATTAGTCCAAGGACTGTACAAAGTGATCGGCCTCAAAGTCCAATACTTAAAGGTTTTTGGCGACTCTTAGATTATTGTTAAACAGGTAAGGAATACAATTCATTGTCTTTCGAACCATCTCAAGCATTATCAATCGCTGGTACAAGAGCTCACTTCCCATTTTTTAGCATTCAATATTTCTTCCATTCCCAGGTCTCAAAATTCGGCGGCCGATTTGCTAGCCAATGTCGCTTCCAAGTTGCTCCCTTCCGAAGACTATAGTCCAGATAGGTTTTCAGTAGAATTACTTTTTAGGCCCTCCATTCCTGACAATGTAACCAATTGGAGAGTGTTTAACCACGATGATGACATTTTACAATTTCTGACCTCCGAAAAATCTTATGATAATCAAATCATCGAGGAAGACGAGCACGATATTCAAATGCGAGATAAACATGAGGAAAACTCAATCCCAAAGCGCGTGGTGAAGCTTGAGGACCTTTACGATATTAAAGACAGGTTCAAACCTGTGTCTAATACAAAGCTCCAGAGCTCTACCTTAAGG
>APFE030329993.1:0-18128 GCA_000404065.3 Pinus taeda
CTTGGTAATTCTGGGAGAATGCTGCCCAAAGTCCATGCTTCTCTGATCAACGCACGCAGTTTTATTTTGAACTTTTCTGTTTTTATTTACGGGTGGTCTAATGCAGTCTACAGACTTGAATGTCAACGCATCTTCGGCAACGCGGCATCGTTGTCCTTTTAACTATAAATCAACATAATTCCCTCCCTGCATCAATTATAGAGACCAAGGTTCGAACCACTTATAGTTCCAAACAAAAATCAACTTCCTTCGGCTTATCCAGGCTCCGGAAATGTACAATCTACAGAAAAAATTCACCACTAAAAGTAGAAGGGAATAGCTGTGTAGAAACGCTTAAAATGGCAAAAGGTACAGGACGAGTGGGTGGCATGCAATAAGTGTAGAAATGCTTAAAATGGCAAAAGGTACAGGACGACTGGGTGGCATGCAATAACTACATGTTTTCATTTTCGTGCATCTGTCAAATAGCGCAAAGGAAAACTGCCCCTCCAGGTGTCCAACCATCTTACTGGCCGTCTGCATTGTGTTGTTGGAGTCAGCATGCAAAGCGTTTCTTGCATGTCAGAACGCACTCCCTTGCCCATCCATCTAAACCCTAAATACCAGATGTTATAGATACTGGACACATCAAGATCACCATGCCCGATGTCAAACCATACAGATGACTTGCCACACATAAATTAAATCTAACGTGGATTACAACTTTCGAGGGTCTAGAGCCTTCTAGGCCTGGACGACAACGATTGTCGAGGGTATTAGAATAACTTTAGAACTTAAAAACAATGGGTGTCAATAATATAAGCATTGTAAAAAAAAGAAAAAAGGAGAGAACAAAGAACGCTTCGTTCAACGTCAGGTCTCTTTCTGACCTCCAATTCCAATGCTTCCAGACACTCTCCGCTGTGTACTCGCGCTTCGTTACCTGTTCATTTTATTTAATAAATTTGACCATGGTAAATCTAAAACAAATGCATAATACGTGCGGCAGCAAGTATAATAATAAAATACATAACCTAAATTCATCCAAAACTCAAAAGAACAATTGTCATCAATGTAGGTTGTATGGATCTCGTTCTGTTATTTCGTTTTATGGTTTAACCATTTATATTGATAATAAAAATAGATTTTGTAATCGGCATATTAACAAATTAATTTTGTAGTAGATGGAGCATTAAAATAGAAATTGAGGATAGATGCGAACGCTGTCTCTGGAAGTCTCCATTTCGATTTGAAATGAAGTCATGTTGAGCACATTTTCCGTTTGCTTGGATTGACAGCAATGTTCAAAGTGTCTGAATTTGCAGAATAAGATGATGAAAACTGTTGTGCCCTCTATTCTTCATTCATATTCAACTTCATTCATATCCATTCGGGATCAGTATCAATGTCGACCAGGACTAAAGCTCTTAAAACAGGGAACACGCCGTATTCATGGGCTTTGTTGTGCTGCTGCCAAACAGAGTAGTCATAATAAGAACAGGGCTAGGACTCGAGGGAATCGACATTAAATCCTCAAAAGCGTCCAACTCCCACGAAAAAGCAAGGCGAACGGCAGAGCACACAGAAGATAATACGAGTCATGTTCATCATATCCCATTGCCAAGCCCTCCAGCAGGGTTTGTGGTGGATGACTCACATACTGTACCGTAATGCAAGGGCCGTTGGCGATGTGGACATTGGCACCTCTGCCATCGATTGTCTTTTAGTTGTTCATGATAAGCTCTTCTTTGAGTTGGATCACCATGTCTCTCTCAAAGATGATCCATAGAGGCTCCGTTTGAATTACGGCATGGCGCAGCGTACCGGGCCAACTTGAAATCTAGCTCACTAATAATTTGCGAAGATCTCTTCTTCTTTGGATTCCCTCTCTTCCACCGTAAACACACACGTCTAATACAAAAGATTAAGACAATATACGGCTGCCATATTTGCAACATTTACAGCGCTGGACTTCAAAGCTTTTCCGTCTTTCAGTCTAAGGTTTTCAATTGAACATTGAAATGTTGTCAGACTAGAGCAAGAATATCAAGATTTTTCTGCTGAAGCTTCCGTCCAAACACTCACAGCAAACCAAAATTAAAAGCTGCAGAAGAGTTATTTACCGTGCAGAAGCCGTAGCGCTGGATAACAAAGTATCTTTGATCGATCGAACAGATTTCTCGTTTAAAACTGTTTTCAAGACTTTTGTCGTCGGATCAGATCGGGAGTGTCCATTCATTCCATTCCAAACCAGAAAAGGGCTGTGTAGAAATGCTTAAAATTGCAAATGGTACAGGACAAGTGGGTGGCATGCAATAACTGCATGTTTTCATTTTCGTGCATTTGTCAAATAAGGCAAAGGCAAACTGCCCCTCCAGGTGTCCAACTGGACACATCGCTGGCAGGATAAGGCGATCCGCAATAATTCTATTCTCCCTATATTCGATCCTGCTGAAGTACAACTGGATAATCGGCCAACCATCTGGCGCCCGCTGGATAGGCAGCTCTTCCCGTAACCCTAGCACGATTGGATCGATGGCTTTTAAGCTGCATGGCGCTTCCCACTCAAAGCAGGGACTAGCTGCTACGCAGCCTCCCTTGTTTTTAATTAATTGAATATAGATTTTTTATTTTTTAATATATTGGGTTGTGAGGAATTAAATTTAAAAAAAAAAAATCTAGAAAATTTTTTATTGTATCTCAAAAAAATTAATTCACATTCTAATAATAAAAATGCTATATTCAATTTTTAATATTATATTATTATATATATATATAATATATATATATAATATATATATTAATATATATAATATATTATATATATATATTATATATATATATATTATAATTCACTATAATTTAATTAATTTTGATTATATATATATTATATATATATATATATATATATATATATATATATATTAAATTTAAATATTATTATTATAATTCAATATTGTAAAATACATTTTTTATTTTATTTAAAAAATATAATCTTATTTTTTCCTTTATAAAATAAATATTTATATTAGAGATTAACTTATCGTATTAAATATTTAATCTTTGTCCCGGCATTATAGCTCTAGCTTTGAGACATGGTGTGTTGACTTCTCATTATTTAAGTTTTATAGTTTTGAAGAAGAAAATGCTAAATATTCTTATATTTCTATAAATTCAAAAAAAAAATTATTTTCGAGAAATCTTATTTCTAATTTTCAATTGGCCGAGCGAGATTTAATGGGAGATAATTCTCATGGTGGAAGAATATAGCTATAACTTTGAGCCAAAGTGTGTTGACTTCTCATTATTTTTTATGGGAGATAATTCCCATAGGGAGATAATTCTTATGGTGGAGGAATATAGCTCTAACTTTGAGCCAAAGTGTGTTGACTTCTCATTATTTTTTATGGGAGATAATTCCCATGGTGAAGGATTATAACTATCGCTTTGAGTTAAAGTGTGTTGACTTCTCATTATTTTGCCGAGTTTTATAGTTTTGAACTAAACTTTTGAAGAAAATGTTAAATATTCTTATCTTTCTATATATTCAAAAATAATTTTCTAATTTTTCTAGAAATCTTATTTCTAATTTTCAATTGGCAAGCAAGATTTGATGGGAGATAATTCCCGTGGTGGAGGGTGTTTTATTTTCAGTATTTGTCAGTGCTTAACAAATAATTTTACAATAGAAGAAAAACTAATTTTGTGAGTGGTGATTCCATCGGCGAATGCTCTGACAAAAATAATTCCCATGGTGGAGGGTGTTTTATTTTCAGTATTTGTTAGTGCCTAACAAATAATTTTACAATAAAAGAAAAACTATTTTTGTGAGTGGTCATTCCATCAGCAAATGCTTTCATAGTATTTTGTTTGACACTATTACTACTTTGCCCAATAATATCAAAACTAACGAAATTCTAGATCCCTTATGTAAGCAAAGGCAAAGAGGGCTCCATAATATTGATACATTATGTGCAATGCGGAAGTGTAGAAAACATCCCAATCTTAGAACTCCATCGCACCTATATACTCAACAGAGTGTAATGCTCGCATTCATTCATATAATTTCATCATTGAAATCTTCTCGATGATAGGAATATTGACAATGTCCACCATTTCCGTGTTCAAAAAATATTATATCAAGGTATGGCCAACTTCACAAATGCAATGAGTCATATCGCAAATGAATGTTAATAACCAATAAAATTAAGATTGGATCGCTTGCTACATATATTTCTTCTTGAAAAGGATGTTCCTCCTGCCCACCGCGTATAAATCGATGACTTACTCAACATTTAACTTGTGACGTTCCACATATGCTTTGCATCCATGAAGTTAACAAATCGCTTCAAAAAACCAAATATAATGTACAGCGCACATACCATATATAAAAAAATCTGATTTTTCGTTTGAAAAAAAAAACAAATCGCTTCAATGATGGATGTTATATACGTGTATGAGTTCACTAAGGACCATTGTACATCGATTTGCTTCCACCAAGATATAATGTAAAACACAACTTATTTATCTCACCAAATGTAAGTCGTGTTCCACGGTCGCTTTTAGTTAAGATAATCCAAAGTTACCACCTACTTCTGTTGGATTAAAGTGAAGACCTGCTAAAACATTTGTTCTTAGCACGCCACATTGGCGGCGTGTCAGATTCTATAGTGGTGATTGTGGTTTAATGTCATTGCCCTACGTTTAAAATTTAATATGTGCTAACCACTAATATGCTTTGAACAGTCATGCATTTAGAGAGAGAGATAAGATGTCATGCCTTTATGTTTCAGTATGGATAAGCATTTGTTACTTTAAGCAAAGCAATTATACACATTCAAATTTAGCCATATTTGTGATATTACGTAGGTTCAAATTTAGCTATATTAAGATATGTGCACTCTTAACTCTTTTTAATTTTAGTATGTTTTGGATGGGAGTCTAGTAATATTTTTTTTTGCTGAATTTTTGTTCAGAGTGTCCAACATTACATCTCTCTTACGAAAGTGCTACTAGTTGCAGAAGGGTGAAGTGTTTCATGACATTCAGAATCTTTTGCAAGTTTATGGAGCACTCCACACTTCCATGATAAATGGCATCATGTGAGTTGTTACAAAAGTAGATTTAAATTGATATTAATATTCATTTGTCTATGAATCAACACGAAAGGGCGCGATGGCACCAAGCTGAGCACCGTGGTGCGCTATATGTTACTGGTGACTCCCATCTATAACTCCCTTGTGTCCATCTACACCTAGCTTGCGAGCGAAATGAATAAATTGCATTGAATTAGTGGAACCTTATCCACTGCCCTTGGAGGAGGTTGTGTATTTCGATTCACGAAGTATGGGGAAACCCCGTTTTGTGGGGACCACTAAGTCAAGGCCCAATGTTCCTACGATCATCCTTATTTTACAATGAAACACTACTTGAAGGATCCTTGGAGTTAACTCCATGGAGAGGGACTATATTCAAAATGCATCGTGTGTATCTCTTCTTGATGTAGGTTGTAACAACCCTCGTGAAAATTCCATGTAATAAAAGTTAATAAAGTAAAAATAATAACTACGGTTGATGGGACACTTATTCCAAGTTTAATGTTGGGCAAGACATCCTAGTGTGGGTGTTCATTGGTTTATTATGGCTAAGGAAATTTACAAAGGCAATGGAAAAGGATTTGGAAAGGTGAAATGAAATCTTTGGCACATGTATTTATGAAAATAATGGAAATTAGGAGAAAACAAAGGTGAAAGGTCACAAGTTGCATGTGAGGAGGAAGTTGAAATAAAATAATGGAAAATGAAGAAAATAGAGGCCTAATTGATAAAATGGTTTCTGAGGATCAGTTGGGGTAACAACCCTAGTGAAAATTCCATGTGATGAAAGTTAATAAATGAAAAATAAGACCACAATTAAGGGACAATTATTTCAAGCGGAATGTTGGGCAAGAATATCCTATTGGGCATCACTGGATGTGTTTATGGCTAAAGGAAATTGGAAAAGGAAAAAGAAAAGGCATTAAAAAGGAAAAAATAATTTTTGGCATATTTATTTATGAAAATAAAGGAAAATAGGAGAAAAGGGAGGTGAAAGGTCACAGGTTGCATGTGAGGAGGAAATTGAAGGAAATAATGGAAAATGAAGAAAATAGAGGCCTAATTGATAAAAAGGCTCATGATGTTTAGTTTGTAACCTTTTCTCAGTTCAGTTTTGGAGCTCTCATTATTATGTATCTCTTTCTCACTCTTGGACACTTAGAATTTTCTTGGAGCACCCTAGCCTTGGAGCAAGGAAGGAAAGCAAGGATCAAGCAAGGAGAATCAGGATCAAGAAACTTAAGCAGGAATACTTAAGCAAGTAACAAATTAGATGTGTGATTTCCTAGCTGGTTTCGATATGCATGGATTTTCATTTTGGTGTATGGTTCTCTGGTTGCCGATCAAATGGTTTTTCCAGGTTATGACAGTGGTTTTCATCCTCCTTTCTCTGGATAGCCATGGTTTGATCAGACTGTTTTCTCAGTTTTGAGCTTTTGGAATTGCTGGATGGTTTCGGAATCTAGGGCGAAGGTGGTTTCATGAAAATCCCAAAGGCCTAGGAATCCCTTGACCAGTTTTGGAAGGATATGTGGCAAACCCTGAGGTTGGAGTCTTGGTTTAGGGCCTAATGATCCAGTGCAGATTGCGATAAAGCCTCGGAGACTGGTGTCTCACTTTAGGGTCTATTGATCTGGTGGGTTTACGGTAAAGCTGGATAGAAAAGGAGAAAAAAAATTCCTCAAGGATAGTGATGGAGTCTGGAGGCATTCCTAGTTCGGTTTGGTTTTGTGATCTCAGTGTCGTTTTAGTGAGATCACGGTTTGGTGACGGTCGAGGTGGTTTAACCTCTGGATTCCCTTGGTTGTTTTTGGATTGGTTTATCCATGAGATCCCACATTCAATCTTGGAATATGGCACAGGGGTGATTGGCTAAAAGAAAGAGTTGGTTCAGCCATGTGTATGGTTGGGTGGTATGTGGAAGTCTCGAACCTGGTTGAATTTGCTTATGTTTAATAAAAGCTAAGTTCTCTTGCTTTTGTACTTGTTAATATGTGGCTTTAATTGTTATCTCATTGTTATTTTCATGGTGTAATGTCAGTTATAAGCATGGTTATCTGACTGGTTATTTTCATTGTTATTTCATGTATTTACTTGTAACTGAAAAGATAATGAATGCAAGACCTAATTGATGTCAACACAATTAAGGGAAGAGGGTGGTGATTCTTCTTGTCAAGTCTCATATGAGTTATCAATTATCCTTTGTCTTGTATTCATTTCCTGTAGATTGCATTAATGCCAAGTGTTTGACAAAATGTCAGTCGTCTTGTATTCATTTCCTATAGGTTGCATTAATGCCAAGTGTTTGACAAAATGTCAATCCCAGTTGGGGATGGTCAGGCTTAGTCCTAGAGTCAGTTTATGATTTGTAGGACTTGTTATTATGTAGATCATGGATTCTAAAAGTGTCGTTGAATTTTGGACAGTGACCTGGGCTTGAAAAATTGGCTCAAATCCTGGGGAAGCTGGCACAACAATAAGCAAAATAGTCCCTGGATGCTAGCATGCCATGTTGTGGGAGCATCTAGAGCCCTCTAGATGCTAGCATTCTCATAACATGGGAGAGTCTAGGGGTTAATTGGTAAAAAACTTAGTGGTACTCAGGGGCTCGTTCCCTGAGAGGTTGGGATGGTTCTTGAGGGTCTTGTTGCGGGTGTAGAAGGTTTGTATGGTGTGTTTTCATCGGTTCCACTTCCTTAAGGTGCCTTAGGAGATCGAATCATATCATAGTAACTTCTCGTCACATGTTCAGTACCCCCGATTGGCTGGTTACTTGGGTAGATGTGGGAGAAGGGTGTTACAAAGCAGTATCAGAGCATGGTTCACCCCTTGGATTGGATGGGTTGTGTGTTGGTCATGCATTCATGTTAGTTGCACATGTATCAATCATCGTTGAATGCTTATTGCATATGAATGGTGTTGGCCATGGTTGCAGTGATTTCGCCATGTGAAAGAATATGTTGTTGTGTGAATTGTGTCGTCATGGGTGTATGAATGGTTACATGTTGGTTATGCTTGCGCATTGTCCATATACAATGATATGGTTGTTGCTATCATGCATGAGGTCATGGTATGTGTAGTTGGTATGGTTTCATGCTTATGTGTTATATTTCTATATGTTGTCATGATTATGTTATACATTTATCACGTTGATTTTTTGATCTTGCAAATAAGGTATCATCCCCGAAGTACACTAAGGTACATTGAGTTATTGTCATTTGGTTTAGCTGACATGATATACCTTTCAGGAAGAATATTAAAGATGAATAGAAAGATGGTAGACTATAGTTCCTGAGACTCTCCCTATGGATCATATGAGCAACATGGTGTTGGGAACTTTTATGATTTTGGTAGAGACACTAAGAAGCTTAAAGGAAGAAATAAGGAGTTCTAAGGCAGACAATGACAAATCATACAGGAACAAGAGAAACAAGTAGAGGTAAATGTAGTGATACTTCAAAGTTTGTCAGAATTACAATGACAGGTACCACTTCCAATTAGACATGAGCTAGAGGAAAAAACTAATGGGGCATATGGAAGTAGGTCTCATGGTGGTCACAGGGTAGATAGAGATGACATGGTCAGAGATGGAATGTCCTTGGATACTATGGATAAGAGGGGTGATATACACAAGTATTATTCTAGTTTTGGTTCTTATATGCATTATGATTGTCATTGTCATCATCCTTACAGGAGGAGTGACACAAGATATTTACTAGATGAGTTTAAGAAAGAAAAGAGACCTACATTCGATGAAGGGATGAAGAAATCATAGGATGCATAGGCATGGTTGCTTGGTATGAGGAAGTTGTTCATATTGCATGATTATTCAAAAACCATGAAAGAAAAGATAGCCACTTTCAGTCTCAAAGGGAAATCAGATATCTGGTGGGAAGGCATGAAGAATGTTAAAAGAATTCAGGAAGATGACTTGACTTGGAATGAGCTTGAAGAAGTACTTGTCGTAAAGCTACTATGATGACAAAGATAAGGAGTTTTATGAGTTGAGGATGGTTCCATGATAGATGATGAGTTTACTATCAAGTTCTTGGAGCCATTGACATATGTGCCTTACTTCAAGGAAGAGAAGGCCAAGATTCATAGATTCATCAATGGACTGCCAGTATCATACATCGACCAGATTGAGTTCAATGAGCCTAGATCATTGGAGGATGCCATTCAAAAGTTGAAACATTGTTATGAGTAGTTGAAGCACAAAGTTGAACATAAGTGTGACTTGAAAGGAAATGAGAAAGTTAAAGGAAAATGGACACCAAAGTGAAGAAGACCTCAAGATGCAGGTGAAAATGAAAATGTAGTCCCTTACAAGAGGTTCAATACAATTAAGAAGGGACATGGAGAGCAGCAGACTAGAGGCGACAGTAGAGCATTGTTATAGTGTTGGATATGTCGCAAGGATCATCGTAAGAGGGATTCTCTGTAGTATTAGGGTGGTAGACCCCAGATCTATAGTGCTCATGAGGTGAATACAGTTGGGGATGTTGATCATAGAATTCCTCAGCTTTATGCAGTGGTGGACAATGGGCAGGAAGATCATCAGACATGTATTAGTGAGATGGACAGTAATATTTGTGATCAAGTTGTTTCTATTTTGATTGATCATGGATCTAATTATAGTTATATTAATCCTGACGTGGTGGATAAGTGTGGTTTGAGAAAATAAGTGCATGCATAATATTGGTTGGTATAGTTGGCTACATGTACAAATAAGGGAGTTCAACATTGGGTAAGAGTTTATACATTTCATTTAAATGGCATGCCTACAACAACACATTTGAATGTACTACCATTGGGATCGTATAGTATGATTTTGGGTATGGATTGGTTTTACCTTCACACGACCAGAGTAGATTTGTTCGACAAGTCCATTGAGTGGTGGATGATAGTGGGGAAATAGAATTTTGCAGGGAAAGAAGAAGCCTACATTAGTGAGGATGGTTACCACTATGTAGGTTAAGTGTAGTTGTAGAAAAGGTTGTCTGATGTTTATAGTACATATATCTAGTGAGAAGGGTAAAGATGTTGAGGATGCAAAAATATTCCAAAAGTACCCTGTATTGTAGCAGTATCAAGTTGTAAGAAGGATTATCTACAGTATTAGGGTGGTAGATCCTAAATCTATAATGCTTAGGAGGAACATATAGTTGGGGATGTTGGTCGTAACATTCCTCAGATTTATGCAGTTGTGGAAAACATGCAGGTAGATCATCAAGCATTTATCATTGAGATGGAAGGTAAGCTTTGTGATTAAGTTGTTTCTATTTTAATTGATCCTATATCTAATTATAGTTATATTAATCCTAACCTGATGGATAATTGTGGTTTGAGAAAATAAGTGCATGCATAATATTGGTTGATAGAGTTGGCTCCAAGTACAAAGAAGAGAGTTCACCATTGAGTAAGATCTTGTGCATTTAAGTTCAATGGTAATCCCACAACAACACATTTGAATGTATAACCATTGGAATCATATAGTATGCTTTTGGGTATGGATTGGTTGTACCTTCATGGGACCAAAGTAGATTGCTTCGACAAGGTCATTGAGTGTGTGGATGATAGTGGGGAAAAGAGAATTTTATAGGGAAAGAAGAAGCCTACATCAGTGAGGATGGTTACCACTATGTAGGCTAAGCATAGTTGCAGAAAAGGTTGTGTGATGTTTGTAGTACATATATCTAGTGACAAGGGTAAATATGTTGAGGATGCAAAAATATTCCAAAGTTACCCTGTATTGTAGCAGTATCAAGGTGTGTTTCTAGCACAGATTCCAGAGTTACCTCCTCACAGGGAAGTAGATTTCTCTATTGAGTTGGTGCCAGGGGCAACACCAGCATCGAAGGAACCTTACAGGATGATTACTCCAAAGCTAGTAGAGTTGAAATTACAGTCAAAGGAGATGCTTGAAAAGGGATACATTAGGCCAAGTGTATCACCTTGGGGTGCACCAGTGTTGTTCATAAAGAAAAAAGACAATACTCTCAAATTGTGCATTGATTAGAAGCAGCTAAACAAGGTAACGATAAAGAATAGGTACCCATTTCTTAGGATTGATGATTTGTTTGATCAGTTGAGGGGAGCAGTAATGTTCTCTAAGATTGACTTGAGATCAGGATACCATCAAGTACACATCAACGAAGAGGACATCTACAAGACTGCATTTAGGACTAGTTGTGGGCTGTAATAGCCCTGGTGAAAATTTTATGTACTAAAAGTTTAAAACAATAACCACGGATGAATGAGAGACTTATTCCAAGATGAATGTTGGGAAATACATCCTAGGGGATGAACATTTGGTTGTTTATGTCTAAGGAAATTGGAAAAGGAAATGGTTAAGGCTTTGGAAAGGCAAAATGCCATTTTTGGCACAATTATTTATGAAAATAATGGAAATTAGGAGAAAAAGGAGGTGAAAGGTCATAGGTTGCATGTGAGGAGGAAAATGAAGGAAAATAATGGAAAATGAAGAAAATAGAGGCCTCATTCATAAAAAGGCATCTTAGGATCAGTTGGTAACATTTTGTCATTTTAGATTTGGAGCTCTTTCATTATTCTCTCTCTCTCATACTCTTGGACACTTAGAGTTTTCTTGGAGAACTTTGGCATTGGAGCAAGAAAGGAAAAGAAGGCAAGAGGAAGCAAAGATCAAGCAGGTAAAGGCAATATCATGTAGCTACAACACGCTTCATTGTAGGTATTGACTTGCATGTGTATTTTCCTTGCTAGATTTGGCATGCATGGGATTTCATGTGTTTCATTTCTACCATGGCATGGGTTTTTCCATGTGTGACAATATTTTTAGCCTAGCCTTTCCATCTTAGGATAGCTTTGACCTATGGGTTCTCTCATTCACTTTATGTGGGATGGCCGGGTTGGATTCGAAGTTGAGTGGGGTGGATCTCTAAATTTACAAACACATGGTGTAGTGGTCCCTGAACCAGACTGAGGATGCATGAAGCCACTAGCCTAGTAACCCCTGAATTAGAATATGGGTTCAATAAAGCCAAATTGTGTGCTTTAGTGGGCCTAGGAATCCTTGACGGTGAAAGGCAGGATATACGGTAAAGCCAAGAAGTGGATTTTCTCTTTATTGGGCCCAGCGATTCTAGGATGGAATGCATGGTAAATCCTGGAGAGTATGTTTTGGTGTAGGACCTAATGATCCCTGAATTGGACCACAGATGCATGGTAAAGCCTAAGAGCCTAGTTGGCACTCAAATTCCTCATGGTTTAGATGGAGAACTCTGGTGGCATCCATATTGATTAGTGTTTTTGATGTGTTCTATGAGTTCCACATTCATTCTTGGAATATGGCATTAGGGTGATTGGCTAAAGAGAGACTTGTCTTAGCTAATCTATGGTCAGGTGGAATGTGGTAGTCCCATCACCGGTTGGTTCATTGCATTGATTAATGAAAAATTCATTCCATTGATTTTCATGCGTAAATTTATTGGTGTATATATGGATTTTGATGGTTATATGTTTATTGTATTTTTGTCCCTATTATGTTGGTTTCATGTACATTTTATGGTAGTAGCTATGTTTGGCTCTCATCATGTTTTTATGTGTCTATGGCCTAATAGATGAATATGCAGTAAATGACATGAGGAAACAATGGTTCATAGTGATTCTCAAATATGTATGGGATCCCTACATTTAATTTTCTTGTTTACACCTGTAGGTTACATGTTGACAATGTGATGGAATGTTTGTCATGTCTAGTAGGGGTCTGGTTAAGGTCTTGTTCAATTTATTTCTTTTGCTTCATTGTTTCCAGGTACCTTGATTTCAAGATTTCATTCCATTTTGGGCAGTTGCATGGGCTTTGGACCTGAAAAAGTAGCTTAAATACCGTGGTCATGGACACAGAACTAGAAAACTTGATCCACATTCACTGGCATGTAGGAATATGAGAGTGAATTTAGGTATCTAGTTTCTCCCTTGCCTATAGCATGATATAGACTATAGCCTTAGAGGTATAAAACAAAAGTGGGACCCAAGAATAGTCTGTATGAGTGGCTGACTTGTCTCTTGAGGGTTATGTTGATGATCTTGGATGACTGTGTGCGATGTTCTGTCAATTCCACTTGCTTAAGGTTACATAGGAGGTAAAATCTAATCATAGTAGCCTCTCGTCTCATGTTTACCCCGGTTGGCATGGTTACATGGGTGGATGTGGGAGGAGGGTGTTACAGAGTGGTGTCAGAGCATGCCTCAACTCTCAGACTGGATGGGTTGAATGTGTTAGTCATGCATGCATGTCAGTTGCATGTGTGTCTCTTACACTTATATACTTGTTGCAATTGCTTGATGTTGATTAGGTTGTAGTATGGTTATCATGGAGAATTTGATGTTGATTTCATGAAGAGTATTTGACATGAGTATATGATTGAGTGTATATGGTTATTTGTTGCTTACATGTTGATTTATTGTCACCTACTTACATCCTTGTATGTTAGGTTACATTCTGAATATTCTGGTTAGATGTATCGGTCTTGTAGGTTTATAGCAAGAACTAATTGATTATATTCAACCACATGTGTTTATGCGTATTTGTAGTTGGCTAGGCATTCCTTATGCATATTGTCAGTTGCATGTAGCAATGTGTATAATGGAATAATGGTTGTTTTCATGCATGAGGTCATAGCATGCATTGTTGATATGGCCTTGCATTCAGGACTGGATCCTAACTAGAGTGATGATTATGTGTTAATACAATTACTTGCGAATGTCTATACGTTGTTATGATTATGTTATACATGTATCATGTTGATTCGGTGATCTTGCAGACATGGTATCGTCCCCAATCTATACTAAGGTACATTTGTTTATTGTGGTTTGGTTTATTTGACACATTATGAATTGCAAGAAGATAAAGATCAAATAGCTAGCAAGGTGTAGATTACATAGAATCTCCCTATGCATCAGATCAGTAGCGTGGTGTGGGGCATACTTCTTATTTGGACGATACATTGAGAAGCTTGAAGGAACATTTAAGGAGTTGTAAGGCAAATAATGATCAGATCATACATGCACAAGAGAAGCAAGTAAAGGTCAATGCTATACTTATTTAGAGTTTGTCAGAACTATAGTGACAAGGGCCGCTTCAGATTAGCCATGCACATGAGAATGGGACTAATGGAGCATATGGCAGTAGATCTCCTGGTATACGTAGGTCAGATAGATCTGACACAGTAAGATATGGCAGGTTGTTGGACACTTCGGAAAGGGGGGGTAATGAGTACAAGTATTATTATAGTTCTGGTTCTGATAGACATCATGATCGTCACCATTATCATCCTTATAGGAGGAATGATAGGGGATACTTACTGGATGAATTCAAAAAGGTACTATGATAGTAAGGCTAAATAATTCTATGAGTTAAAGATGGGATCAATGACAAATGAAGAGTACATGACCAGGTTTCTAGAACTATTGAGGTATGTACCATATCTTAATGATGAGAAGGCTAAAGTTCAGAGATATGTCAATGGGTTGCCATTAGTATTTAGAGATAGGATTGAGTATGTTGAGCCTCAGTCAATTGAGTAATTTATTGGGAAACTAAAGCATTGCTACGAGAAATCAAATAACAAGAATGAATATCAGCATGAATGTAAGGGAAAAGACAAAGGTAAAGGTAAATGGAAGCCTAAGAGGACAAGGCCTCAACGTGCCGATGGGAAAGAAAATATGGCTCTGCAAAAGAGATTTAATGCAGCTAGATAGGGACATGGGTGCCAACAACAACAACAACAACATAGAGGTGAGGGCACTAGTCAGTTGGAGTGTTGGACATGTGGTTAGGAACACCATAGGAGATATTGTTCACAACATCATGGTGGAAGGCCTAAGATATAAATTGCACATGAGGTGTAGACTGTTGGGGACGTTGGCCACTGTATTCCATGTATCTATGCAACAGTGGAAAACAGGTAAGCAGAACATCAGGCATCTATCATTGAGATGGACGGTAAGCTTTGTGATCAAGTTATTTCTATTTTGATTGATCCTAGATTTAATTATAGCTATGTTAGTCCTGACTTGGTGGATAAGTGTGGTTTGAATAAGGAATTGCATGCAGAGTCTTGGTTAGTGCAATTGGCTATAATTACAAAGAAGTTAGTTCATCATTGGGTAAGAGCTTGCATATTTGATTTAAATGGTTTTCCTACACCAGTGCATTTGAATATGTTACCGTTGGGATCATACAATATGTTGTTGGGCATGGATGGGTTGTATCTACATAGAACCAAGGTTGAATTCTATGACAAAGCTCATGAGTGTGTTGATGATAATGGAGAACCAAGGGTCTTGCAAGGTAAGAAGAAAGCCACATCAGTTAGGATGGTGACAACTATGCAAACAAAGCGTAGCCGCAGGAAAGGGTTCAAGCTATTTGCAATATACATTTCTAGTGATAAGGATAAGGAGGTTGAGGATGAAGATCTGTTGAACAGATATCCAGTGTTGCAATAATTTCAGGATATATTCCCTGAGGACATTATAGAGTTTCCACCTCACAGGGAGGTATAATTTTCGATTGAGTTAGTGTCAAGTCCAGCTCTAGCATCAAAAGCACCTTATAGGATGAGCACACCTGAGTTGGTTGAGCTAAAATTGCAGCTAAAGGAAATGTTGGACAAGGGATACATTAGGCCAAGTGTATCACCTTGGGGCACACCGGTCTTGTTTGTGAGGAATAAAGATGGTACCCTCAGATTATGCATTGATTACAGGTAGTTAAACAAAGTGACTATCAAGAATAGAGATCCTTTATCGATGATTGATTACTTGTTTGATCAGCTGAAGCGAGAAGAAGTGTTCTCAAAGATTGACTTGAGATTGAGACACCATTAGGTATGCATCAAATAGGAGAACATTTACAAGATTGGGTTCAAGGTCGGGTATGGGCATTATGAGTTTGTTGTTGTTCCACTTGGCTTAACTAATTCTCCAACTACATTCATGTGTTTGATGAATAGTGTGTTGTGTCCATAGTTGGATAAGTTTGTTATTGTGTTCATTGATGATATACTGGTATATCTAAAACTGAGGAAGAGCACACCGAGCACTTAGTAACATTATTGAGGTTTGTAGAATTGAGGCCTCTGTGACCCATCATAGTTATAAGAAGAATTTCGGCGTAAATCACATATAGAATTTTGGCGGTGTTTAGAAATGGTTTAAACGCTTTGATAAGATTATGTGCTAGAAGAACCACATATATATATGCATTCAATTTTTAAGTTATCAACACAACGCACATAGGGGAAAAGGAAAATGATTCACTCTCTTTTTGCAACCTCTTGACAATAATGCATACTATAACAATATGGCCTGGAATGTATATTTTTCTATACTAAAGACCATAGGAGTATTCCTAGGCTACGTGGAAGATTACACCAAAATTTTCTATTAAACATACCTTATGGTTATGTAATGCCATAATAAAATAACCTACCATAATAATATAAATACATGTAAAGGTGTTGAATATTAATTGTATTAGCAACACTTATGACAAAGGCATCAAATTATGGTAGCATTGAATCCCTTAAATGTTTCTTTGAAAGCCAAAAAAAATGTGTTGGAAAGGATATACAAGGGCTGTGATTGGGAGCCATCAACACATTTAATAAAAAACTAGTGTAATGGTGTGAGTGGAAAATGGAGGGTAACATGTGTAAGGTTAAAAGTTTCTGAGATGATCGGCCATGAAGAACATTCTTTCGTATCTCACAGAAGACATGATGGTATCTTAGGGAGATAAAAGGACCCAAAGTATGTGAATCAAGACTATTGACCATATCAAGGATGACGATAGGTATTGAAGTGTTGGACAATGACTAGCACACTTACAGTAATGAGAGCTCAATCACACATACAACAATTCCATTAGAATAGTTACGTTGGTCACATGAAATATAAATGTAAAAGGAAAACCCAATATGGCCATTGCAGATAACTACAAATACATCCCTCACTTACTGCATGTCGAGACACAACAAGAAAAAGGAAACCGGGGTCTTTGTTATGAGATCGGATAAATTGGACAACCTTATTATTTAGTCTTGTTGGTGAAATTTGGTAGCATTGTTAAAGACTTATGATGGGATTCTTCATGCAACTATTGAAATCATTAGAAACATAATATTCATTGTACAAAATATTTTATGTGTGACAATTTCATGGAGTAGTTCACATCAGATAGAGCCCAAGAGTCAAATAAAGCAAAAAACATTGGGAATTTTGATATGCTTCCACTAAGAAGATGAACATGGCACTGGTTAAATTGAAGAAAGTGATGAAAATAACTTTCCACCCTCTATGAAGACAATCCAAAAAATAGTTGAAGGATATGATATGTCATTAGATGACTTATCATCTAATGAAAGAAAATATTTCCGGCGATTCATAACATTAGTTGAAACCTTTTGCACATACAATCTTTCTTTCTAGTCAAAGATGTCAACTTGTTCAATCACTCGACTCATCAAATGATAAAATGTTAAGGGATCTTATTCTAGGAGTTTCAAATTTGAGTGAGAATAACCTGAGTGATATACCAATTGGGCCTGAGAATCCCTTACCCTCAGTAGGGAAATTTACTAAATGGATCAATCACCCTTATTGGCTATTCATATGGTTGATATGATATACAATTACCTCTTTATTTTATGGTTCTTCAATGGAGATTGGAAAGGTGATCCCCTGGATGCAACAATGGTTTTTTCATGTCTTTCTACAGTATTAAGTCAGGTAGTTTTGCCAAAGAATGTTAGTGAAGCTTTATCAAAGTGTTTAGACATCATGTTATGCAAGCTTCAAACATGTAGGTAGATTGATATTTGGGATTTCCCCCTTTTGATGATGTTCATACTCTTATTAGGCTAGGTAGGGAAACCTTTGTATGTGCACTTAAGGACTAATATAGGCTACTCGAGGTAGATCCAAATGATCGAAAAATAAATTGTCAACATAGGTTAGATAGAATGCGATGCAATATATAGTAATTAGAATGACATTGAAAAA
>APFE030329994.1:0-23230 GCA_000404065.3 Pinus taeda
CCCATAAATTCTATTGTTGGTGGTGGAGGTGAACTATGATTTATGCCTTCAAATCTGCTCCAAAATTTTAACAAAATTAATTGGAGGCTTTTGTCACAAAAATCTACCAAACCTAGAAAAATCTTGGGCTAATTCTAGTTGACCTTGAAAGCCCCAAAAAGTGTGAATTACCCAGAAAATATTGTTGTTGCTACTGCTACTGTTGGAGAAGAATTGGAATTTCTGCCCACGAAACTAATTAGAAAATTATAAAAATTTAACCTAGAGCTCCTCATACCAAACCCTTAAATACCTAGAAATGGTTTGGCTTAACTCCAAGCCAAAATCGAACCCACAATGTCATGCAAACTACCCAGCTAAAAAACAATACGCCCTACAATACGAATGCATGATTCTATCCTAAATATTGCCCAAAAAAATCTATAAAATTACCTATCGACTCCTCACACCCAAATCAACAATACCCATAAATCGTTTGCCCTAATTCCAGCTGACCCAGAATGCCCAAAATGGAGCGAATTTCCAGCTTCATAGTTGTTTGCCCAACCAAAGAGGAACTGCTAAGAAATGATAAAACTCATTGATAAATGGCTGAGAGAATAGCTATAAATCTCAATTAAAAAATCCCGGAAAATACCAACACCAAATACCAAAAAGACTATGTTCTCCAACCCCTACACATGCTCTATAAGAGAAAATATGGCCGAGCGAAAATATACAAGAACAAATCTGAAAAATGGTGCCAAACACCTCCTCTAACTAGTAGAAAATCTCCTACAAATACCCAGAACCTGTAATAGAAAGACGTTGCTCCAAATAACCTTTGGGGTTTGTCTTTTGTGCCCAGAAATAATAAATTTTTGTGTGAATTTTTTACAATAAACTCAAACGGAAGTCTCGAAATAGACTCCTCCAAAGCCTCACTAGAGAGACACTCGAAATTATCCACAGATAGAGGTGGAATTTCCACCTAAAAATCCCTTCTTCTAAGCAACACTGGTTGTCTTGGCTGAACAACTCAAGAGAACTCAAGTTTAGATGTCAAATAGAAATGATAGGATAGAATGATTTGCAATTGAGTTCCTCCTCCTTTTATAATTCTTCATGGAGCCTCCCCCTAGCTTCTAAATCCTCCTTTTTTCCTTATTATTTTATTGGTGGGGGTTATTTTCCACTTTTTACCACCATTTGAATAAAAGAATAATTTTCTGCCATTCCAATAAAATAATAATTTTCTTCCATTCTCCTATAAAATATTACTTTTCTACCATTCTCCATTAAAATAATAATTTACCTCCCTTTTCTAATAAAATATTATTTTGTCACCATTCTCCATTAAAATAATAATTTCTGCTTTTCTCCCACAAAATAATATTTTCTCCTTTTAATTTAATATCTCCAAAATTGGCAAAACTCTATAGTGAATTTTACACTTAACGCAAATTGGGGACATGACAGTCATCCGAACCAAAAATTGCTTGTCTTCAAGCAATTTCTGAACAAGCGCCCGCCACTATTTGTTGGCCCATACGATCACTCCATACAATATCAGGGTCCCAAATGTGCCTTTGAGTCATGCCTATCTCATGCACTATCCTATCATAAAGGGTCTCTCGATACCAACATCCCAAGCCATCCTGATCAAATTTAAACACCCCTTGCTCCACCATTGTCCAACTAGGTATATGTCCTAGAATCCCTCTGCATACTATCCATGAGTAAAGCATCATGATAATATAAATCCTGGGCAACTCTTCGTGAAATTGCCCTACTGAGTAGTCAATCTCATGTACTTCAGGAGTAGGATCTTGAAGATACAATCCAACTCCTGTGGAGCTAAATTCTCACCCACATGATCTCCCCCTGATCTCCTCCTGTTGATCATCACTCCATGTTGGTGAAGTCCCCCATGCCAATAGAAAACCACTAAAATCCAATGGAAGATCTAAATGATGTCCGCTTGTAGGAACCAGATCATCGCTAAGGGTAGCTGAACTACGAAATCTTGTGATTCCCAAATCCCATGCCGATCTCAGAATGGTGCCACCATGCTGATGTTGTGCCACTCTGACTAGACTTCCCATCATGAACAGAGTATATTCTCCTCTCCTGGAACCTGATGGAAAAAATATGTGAAGGCCAAGCTCATCCTTCCCTGGCATCTCCACAATATCAATGTCAGTCTGAAGAACTAATAAGGAAAACCACTTGTTATGCAACGAAGGCCTCGACGCTCCCCCATATGCCAAACCAAGAGTGAGCTAGGTCACTCTCTACCCTTACCCCGCTCGTCACAAAATAGAGTGACCAATCATCCAAACGAATCACTGGATCCCATATCCATATCAGTTGTGACGTAGTCTTGACAGATGTTGGCACCAACTCATACCATGTCTTGGGTCCTTGCATGCAACCAGTATATGTACTCCATACATCTCAAATCAGTTCGGTGCATGCAAGACTGCCTTGCGCCTACCATACGAGAATGTGAGATCTGTTATCCGACCTCCTGTAGGTGTTTTCCAAAACTTCTTGGAGTCTAAACATCTTCTCGTAAGATGGGTCCACCAACTGCTGTATATTCTCTTGAGACACCTCATAATGTCTTGCCCAACAGGTGTCATGCACCTCCCTAAATGTGGGCTCAAGGATGGAGCACATGTTACCTGTGTAGCAGATCAGACCATCCCCTAACCTGCATCTTCCAACTCTCACCTTGATTATACGCCACAGATGGAAAGCCTCTCTACTGATGCATTGCGTCCTATCCATTTGTCTCAGATGAACCTCCTGGGTCTTGTTGCTCATGATGAGAGCATCAAGAGATGACAGCTAAATCACCTGTGTTAGTGTGCAATGCTGGAGATTGATAAATGGAAGCTCATGGTTAGCCTTGTGATCAACTCACTCTCCAAATATGGGATTACCAAATCCAATGGTGTGCCTAACATCACCGTCAGGTGATCTCTTCGGTGGAAACACTCCAAAAAACTGTTGTGCATCATCATGCTTTGTTGTACATAAACACACACCCTTGTATTCCTGTGCATAGCACTGAACTCCATGGCACAACTTCGTGCACCATTGGATACCAACGCTCATTGTCATACCACGTTGTACCATATGGCATCCTATATGTGTCAATGCATCCACCACGCTATTAGTAAACCCTCCATGATTTGAGCCATATCTCATCATTTGCCCTGACAGACCCGAGCAGTTTATCTCCCCACATGCTAACATAATTGACACTATTGTGCCTATCCTCAATATGTCTTGTGTCCAATATACCAGTAAGAGAGCACCGTCTCCATGCAATGCCCTATCTGGTGGCTTATCGATGCCACCTCCTCCTACCAGCGCCCTCCAGAGTGGGTGAATCATTCTGTGACCCCACGCACAATCAATATGCCAAGACAACTCCCGAAATCTATTTTCTCCCCTATCTAACCATCATTATGCAACCCAGTGTCTAAGGAAGAATAGTAAGGGAGAGGCCTACAAGACCAAGGTAGCACCAACAAGGGTAGAGAAGGAATTGGAGACAGACGATGATTGTGCCACTTCAGAAGAAGTGGCCAGACATCGAGTTGTAGTCAGGAGGACTACAAACGATGAGGGGCAGGATCCTCGAGGTACCCATCCTCTTGGATTAGACCTTGCTACGGGAGCCCCAAAGAGGAGTAGCAGTACTGACAATGTTAGTAGAGACGGATGCGATGGAGCGACAGAGGGAGCTAAAGTGCAACATTCCCAAGAAACCGTGAGGCTATTAGGCTACAACAGTGCGAGAGGCACGAGAGTATTGCACCAGTGCAGGATGGCACAAAGAGGTGTGCAACGGTGCGATATGCATGGAGTTTTTGTAGCAGCGTAAAGGTCAGAGAGGGAGCACTTGTCAGTGACAGAGGGAGCTTCAGCATCAGGAGTGTCTCTAGCCTGATGGAGATGTTAGAGTTGGGAGATCAGTTACCTACTTCTCAGTAACTGAGTTGCAGTGCAACAGTTAGTAGTGGTAGTGCCATGGCCAGCATGATGAGAGGGGTTGCAGTGTAGATGCAGCAATGGCAGTGGCAGGGCCATGGGCAATAACACGGATAGAAAGGGAGTTGTAGTATGGATGCAGCAGTGGCAGTGGCATGGCCATAGGTAGCAGTATAGGATGCAACAATGCAGATGATGGGCAGCATGCCTAGCATCATTACAGGGACCGATGCCAGATGATCAGGGTGATACTCAGTGAGGAGTATTACTAGGGCACAGTTCTCGCTAAGAGGGAGTGTTGATTTGGCAAGTGATATATAAATGATCGACAGATTCTTAGGCACTTCATCAAAGTGCACACCAAGATGGTCCATGGAAGGACTTCTTCATTATATTTTCGCCCGTAGGTACTTTATTTTCCAAGAGACACCATAAGAAAAGCCTGGTTTTACTAGGACTCTTCAACTTCCAGGAAACTTTCCACCACCATTTCAGTTCCATGGGTTCTTTATCAACATGTATGAAGAGGTATCCATCCTTTAGGATGTAATATCCCCTTTTTTAGTGCATGTGGAAATTTCACTACTGAAATCATATTGCAACAACTAGAAATTATTATTCTAATTGTAAATTAATTTAACAATTTTTTTGCTACGAAAAATATCAAATAAATCACACTACAACCTTCACAAATAAAATAATGTGGAAATAATGGTGCTAGAAACTAAGAAAATACTAGCACACACATAAGAAAATTGACATCCTTATTTTTGGACAATTTCCCCGGAAAAACCAAATGTGGGAAAACTGGTGCAGTAGTTGAGGGTTGTATTACTATGCAACAGTGGAAAATTCTGAGTACAATAACCTGGATGCTAAATCTGGAAATCGTATAGAGAGAAATACTAGTAAAATTCTAGTGAATAGTTTTTCTCACCCCATAGGCAAATTCAGGTTCTGATTAGAACTCTAAGTGAGTTTTCCGAACTTCCTCTACACTAGCCTGCATCACCCTAGCACAATATATGCCATGCTAAGCTTGAATCAACTGCTCTTGTAGCCGTTATGTTTGCGACTGACTAAGAAATTGTCTCTCCAAGCTTCTGGAACTATTTCCCAGCCTCTGGAATTGAAACTTGACTTCTCTCCAGCTAAATCGAATTGCCCTCTAAAGGCTTCTACGTAGCCCCCGCGTCAACACCATTGTGGTACTTCTTCCTCTCTTCAAATGCACTCGTTGAATCTGGAAAACTTCCTCCAACCTCATTACCTCTGCCCCTCACTATCTCTGCTTCGATTTTTGGCTCTACGACAACTACTCCTACTCTCTGGAAATCGATCTACTAAGGAAATCAAACTTCTGGTGTGTTTTCTCCAAGTTCCCATCGAATTCCTCTTATAATCCATTATTGGAGCACCAACGACCAAGATAATCTTAATTAATGGCTAGAATCATCTTGGAGTTGATCCGTGTGAGTTTCTAGATGATTCACACCTTGACTTAATTAATTTTGATTAATTGACCATATTCTTTAAGCTTAGACTTAGGAAATGTTTAAAAATCGGCTAATAATCTAATTAAGTCATTTCTAGGTCGAATTTCCAAAAGCTATTTTTGGGTATTGGATATCATGTATTCTAGCCTCTCCACCAAATTTCGTGGCCAGAACACATCTGATGTCATAGAAAGTAACAATCCCTCTTAGCAAGGATTGTGCTCTCTCTAGTGTTGCACATCCTCCTACAACACCATGCCTCTGTATCACCTCCTGTCATGTTGTTGATGTCTAGAAAAAATGCCCAACAACCACTATGAAACTATGATGTTGAATCTATGTTATTGCTGACACTGTTGTACTACTATTAACTATGCATTTGCACTACAACTCCCTCTCATTTGTTGTTGTTGCAACTACAACTGAGAAGCATACAAAATACTGAATCAACTGTGTTCAGTATGATGTACTTGTCTCTTGAGTCCTGACTGCTACTAGCATCGGCACTGTCACTGAAGAAATGTGCTTCTACCAACTCTACACTGAGCCACCTACTCTGTTGTCAACACTGCACTATGCTCATCAGCCTCTAACTGCTACCAGTCTGTAACTATCACTCTAGCACTAATTGTGTTAACTGCCAATGATCATTCCTGCTACTGAATAATGTAGGCCCCCATAGCCAGGTAATGATCCATGAGGTGGAATCCTCACAGACCCTACCCAATCTCTGTAGCTCTTTGGGACTACGAATCCAAGTCGCCCCAACTCACTCTTAGAGGTATGGCTGCCATCATCGTGAAGTATTCCTCCAACTTGGAGGAAAGCTTGTCGATCTTGGTCGCCACTGCCTATTGATCATGCTTCTCTGACCTTTCCCTCTTTCTGAGAGGACACTGTGTGTTGTAGTGACTGAGCTCACCACACCTAGAGCATTTGACCTTCAACTGGTCCTTCTTCTTCCTTCTCTACTCCGCTTGTCCCTGAATGGAACCCTTTGATATGAGGAACATATTCTCCTCATCCTTCACCACCTTCGATCCACTTCTACTGCTGCCACTAATGGAGCTCTTGAGGGTAGCTCGCCTCAACTCCTCTTGCTGCAAATCAGCCTACATCTTGTCCCACTGTGGCAAAGTATCTCTGCCCAATATAGTTTAGACGAATACTTTCCAATCCTCCAAGACACTATTTAGATCCAATCAACTACAAGTCGGTCTCATACCACTTGAATCCTGGTGAGGAAGGGATATATTCCTTCCCCTTTTTACATCCTGAAGCATCTCAACTTCTCCTCTAGGAACATCTTTCACTGCTCAAAAGTACCCTAGTATAGCGTGGAGAGATCATCCCACATCTCTTTAGTCGTTCTCTTGGTTGCTATATGTGATACTCTATAATACTAGAATCCATCTAGGATCAACTACTTTTCCTTCGCCATTTATTTCATGTATTCCTTTAGTTGATCTTCATCCTAGGGATCTTCCACCACGTTATCTATGTAGGCTTTCAAGCCATATTCATCTATAAGGAAGGACATCCTAACCTTCCATATGACATAGTTGGAAGCTCCATCCAACCTATCCTAATCTCTAAGCCCTGTGGTGGCCATCTCTGATATGTCAAAAAATCCCTCTTTCCCTCTACTCGGTTGCAACTCTACTACTTGCACTCCCTCCTGGAATGTGTGGATATGCTAGCTACTACTACCAATCTAGCGAGGAAAACAGAACTTCTGAGACTTAAAGTTCCCTGAGAAAAAATTTCGCTTTGCTATGTGTGCTTTTCTCTTCCACCCAATGTTGATTTTGCAACTACAAAATGTTGCAAAATCATCTGCATCCAACATGGAATCTGCTCAGCAAAAGTATGAGTTGCACTTGCTCCCTCTCACTATTGGAGTCACTAACTTGGGAAATTCGACTTTGCCATGGAGACTCGAGACAATGTGGTCTCGAACTCTCTCAAGGATTATCTGTCTCACCTTTGCCAAACACTTCTTCCATTTGGCTAAATTCTGTGCATTCGATGCTGCTGGCTTAGGAATTTCTTGATCAATGAATTTCTTCAAGCCATTATACTCTAACACAACCTCCATTCTGTCCCTGTAGGATATAAAATTCAAGCTTCCTTCTAAGGCATACTCGATCTGCAAACTGTAGAACGCCATCTGTCACTCCTAAAGTATGTATTGAAAATTCGAATTTCACCTGTAACCCAAAACTCAAAACTTCAAAATCTCCTCTAGTATATTGTTTTCAGCTCTAATACCATGTAGAAAATCCTATAGATTCACAAGCTCATGCAATGTACTAAAGCACAAGATAAGAATCTACTTCTACTTTCAACCAGCGGAAGCCAGTAAATTGATGAAAGCAATATGAACTATAAGAAGATAAATCAATGGCACATAACACAAGATATATCTGGGGAAAGCCACTACTCAAAACCTCGCTATCTATACTACATATATCAGAAATATGAGTGAAGATACAAAGCTTGTTCTCACTAGAACAATTCTGCACAAGTATGCTCAACTCTCTCAGCTCACAAGCTAGCTCCTGACCAACATTTAGCCAATTCTGCAGCGCTCCAAGCCCCTAATATCTTGCATAATTCCTAGGATGAATAGCTCATATTTAAAGGGAATTCATGATTCCAAAATTGTGCAATCCAAACATAGGATCAATCATTGATGCATGCATGATATTTACACTCCAGTAAATAATACAACTAATAGTACATTTTCCCTGCACTCTAGTCTCAACTGGGTCTTTCTCAAAATCGACATGCATGAGTTTATGATGAGGGAATCTTCAGTTAAGTAGAGTGACACTTGTGGATGCACTAGTGCACCAACTCACTCTTAACTCTCTCTTACTTCCTCAAACAATATGGAACTAATTTAATTGAACATAACTCAGTAAATATAGTGATCTAATTTCCAACTCAATTTAAACTCATACTGGACCCCTAAAACTTAGGGAGAACATATGCATGGCTACAGAAAGACTTCCTAATTTAAATTCCTAAACAAATTAAGTTACTTAAACTTAATTAACTATTTACAAGTTGCTATGAGAATAGAATTCGATTTTAATTCTTAGTTTAATTCAAGGACAAATTAAACTAGAATTTCTTGTTGCCATTTCTCAATAGCCATTGGCTGAGAAAATGTCTCTCCGACCTTCTGGAACCATTTCCCAGCCTCTGGAACTGAAACTCAACTTCTCTCCAGCTAAATTGAACTACTCTCTGGAGGCTTCTACGTAGCCCCTATGTCAGCCTCACTGTGGTACTTCTACCTCTCTTCAAATGCACTCGCTATATCCGGAAAACTTCCTCCAGCCTCATTGTCTTTGCCCCTCACTGTCTCTGCTTCGATCTATGGCTCTTCAGCAACTGCTACTACTCTCTAGAAATCAATCTGCCAAGGAAATAAAACTTCTGGTGTGTTTTCTTCAAGTTCCCATCAACTTCCTCTTATAATCCCTTGTTGGAGCATCAACGACCAAGATTAAATCTTAATCAATGGCTAGGATAATCTTAGAGTCAATCCATGTGAGTTTCTAGATGATTCACACCTTTACTTAATTAATTATGATTAATTAACCATATTCCCTAATTTTATATTGAGGACATATTTAAAAATCGGTTAATAATATAATTGTTTCTAGGTGGAATTTCCATAAGTGATTCTAGGCATTGGAGATCTCATGTATTCTAGCCTCTCCACCAAATTTCATGGCTAAAACACATCCGATGCTACAGAAACTAACATTGTGTCCATATGATCTCATCCTTTCTATCTTGTAGTCTGATGTGAGTAGAGATGAGGGACCTGGGGTACGCTCTCCAAGCTCGATGCCCACGAGTGGGGATATTTAAGTCTAGGAATAAATATATTCTTGACCCCATATTGAGGAGTTATCCATATCAACAATCTGATTAATGGTGGACTTTCCTTGATCAGCCGAGAGATACACTAGTTCTGGGGGGAGAGTATGTTGACTGTTGTTACTAGACCATGGGTCAATTCCAATATGAACCTATGTACCATAGTTGGTTTTCCAAGCAAGACTAGAACCAATGATATGAAAAGTGTCCAGAATGGATTTCCATATCGTGGAGATGTTGTTCTTGTTTTTATTCTAAAGACAAATCCATTATGTCATAGAAAGCAAATGGATATGTTTTTTATTGAACATCTGCATCCATAAGTTGTTTGTAGAAAACAATCGTCATCCACTCTTTGTAGTAAGGGCCTGAAAGAAACGAAAGATATTCTTGATACCCCATCCACCCCATTTTTTGGGCAAAGCAATTCTATCCCATATGACCCATGCAAATGTCCTATCATACTTTGTCCCTCTCCATAAGAAGCCACAACAACATTTTTGGATTTTATTTGAGATGCCTTTGGGGATTCATGCCACAGACAGCCAGAAAAGATAGATCGCTTCTAAAAAAGACTTGATTAGGACAAGTTGACCAACTCTCGATAACCACCTGTGACTCCATGAGGTTAGCCTTTTTTCAATTCTTGCAATTAGCCACATCCATTCGACCTTTCTATAGTCATTGGGCTTGAGATTAAAACCTTGATATTTGAGTCCCTCATCAAACGCAAACCCTGCTTAGCATGGAAAAATTCTGAAGGGGCGCCATTGATTAATACCAAAAAGGATGTAGATGTAATGCAACACATAATCTAATTGATAAAATTGATATTGAATCCCAAATGTGTAAGAAATATACAAATGTACAACCAATTTTCCTTGTAAAACGCCTTTGCTAAATCAATCTTCATAATCATACCTTTCCATTTTTTTATTTTTAGGCTCTGAAATCCTTCTTGAGTGATGCCATTAGCCTCATGAATATGTTTGTTACCCAGGAAGGTAAATTGCTCACTTGCAATATGTTGAGATAGAATGGGTCGGATCTTATTGGCCATTATTTTGGCGATGATTTTGTAAATGCAGTTACATAGGGAAATGGCTTTGATGTCATTAAAATTTTTCGGGGCATTGATCTTAGAGATAAGAGTAATGAAGGTTGTATTGAATGCATCATACACTTTCCCAAAAGATCTACATTCTTCTACCATTTTAATAAGATCCAATCCAATCAACTCATAGAAACCCAAGAAAAATTCAACCGACCAACCATCCAACCCATTACTTTATCTTTCTTGAACCATTGAAGTGTCCCTTCCAGTTCACCAGATGTAATCGGGGACATGAGATATTTGTTACTGTCTTCGTCAACAAATCAGGGAAAGAGTCTATCAATTTGTATGATTTTTGCTAAGATAGAATTTCTAGGGGTCGTAAAAAGGTTCTAAAATGTCGAGTTCCCATAATAGCAAGATCCCTAAAATTGGATTTCTTCACACCATTATCATTTTCCAATGACCAGATGATATTGATGGCCTTCCTACCTTTCCCATATTGTTGAATTTTTTTTGTATTATCATGTCTTGCCTATAGAAGTTGAAGGAAAGCCACTTCATGAGGGACCAACTTCTAGGGTATACTTGGCTCTCATAATTGTCGACCCACTGCTATTTATTGACTGGCCTTATGAATGGATTTGGAGATATGTAATTGATGCCCCCGAGGAATTGGGGATTTTAGAGGGAGAAAGGCCACCAAGCCCTTGACCGGGATCTTGATGATAGGAAACAAAATTGGGATGACCGGGATCTTCATGAGGGACCAATTTCTAGGGTATACTTGGCTCTAAGAACTCCATCAAGTGATAATTATCGACCCACTACTAGTTCTTGACTGGCCTTATGAATGGATTTGGAGATATGTAATTGATGCCCCCGAGGAATTGGGGATTTTAGAGCGAGAAAGGCCACCAAGCCCTTGACCGGGATCTTGATGATAGGAAACAAAATTGGGATGACGGGACAAGTATGTTGGTTATATTGAGGATGGGCCCTGATCTCTAAGGATTCCTCCTTAGACGGAGGGAAAGATTATGTGAGAGCTGGATAACACACAAGAGCATTATCAATTTGACAATATATAACCCCCAATCCTGAGATAACATATGTTCACCAACAACAGAGGGATCAAAACAATTCAGACAACCAATAATATGAATATGAGAGGAGGGAGAAGGAGAGGTACCCACAGAGGAGGTTGTCGTCATTGAGCTTTGCTGAGATCCCATTCTACTATCATCTCCTTTCTATACCAACTTTTCCATGTATGGGCTCTTATTGGGTGCCACATGCGGTGGGACGCCCAACACACACGAGGGAGAAGTCCCAACAAGACCCTCAACATACCTCCCCTCCCGAAGGCTGACTCCATGTCCAATATTGAATGGTCTTTTCTGCAAGAGAGGGAAATCCTTGTATACATGGTCAACCTCATGACAACAATGACATCGAAATGGGACACATACATAAACTAACTTTTGTAGATGAACAAAATTTAGTCTCGGGGAGGTGAAAACTGGTTTTGATGAATGGTGGGGCGATTCTGAGTTGGGTTTTTGCTTTAGTTAACCTGGAAATCCTCCTTGGTCATTACTGTGGACTACGTTGTGCATTTCTTTTGTCTATACTATGGGTGGAGTTACGAGTATCTAAGATATTCTTACATCTCAAAACTCTTATTTCTAGTTGATGAAGGTATGGGTTTTCAAGGCTATAAGTTCATTTGTTGTTTCCATTGGGGGTCCAAAGCCCATGCTTAGTTTTTGGGGTTTGAATTTGGGTTACGAGAACTTAGTCTTGTTAATCAAGGCCTTTTGGATGAAGGTGGGGATGGGGGTAGGAAAGGTAGTGGGTGTGGTGAGCCCAATGATTTTTACTGATTATATTACTATCAACGTGAATTTTTCTTGAGTTGGATTCCTTAACCTATTGCAGATGTATGTAGTTTCATTCTTGGATCTAGGTGAATTAGGTTTTTTGACATGTGTTCTGAGCTTTTGGAGCAACACTTCTGCTTTGGGAGGAGTCTTGTTAATTCGACTGCAGACAAAGTTGTTGGGGGGAAGAGGCTGTCACTATACTTCAGAGGAAACACAGTAACGAAGGGTGGCATCTCTTAGTGGGGGTCACATTGGTCAAGGGAGACATGGACTTGGAATTACAGCAACTAGATTGTAGAGTACTGAGGTTTGGAGGTCTTGTAGGATTTCCTTGTGTTGCTAAAGTGGAGCTATCATATAATGTACAGGAAACGTGACAAAGTGTAGAGAGGGATTGGGCCAAGGATGCAGAGGGTTGAGCACATAGTGGAGGATGTGGAATTGGGGGTGGATGGAAGGGTAAAAGAAGAGTTACAGGAGGAGGTGGCTCGTAATCTAGCCTCCTCTCTTGGTCGTGTTGGTCTTCCTCCTCCTTTTGACACCTTAGAATCTCATCTGCAACATGTCACCCTTCTCCTGGAACAATTGGGACATGATCTCCACGATTATTCCAATGTAGTCATCGATTTCATGAATGATTTACAACATAACGAATGGCAAATGTAAGATTGGTTGGCTTTGCTACGATGGGGCTAGTGGAGACTTGCTGAGTGAATGGAGCGTATGGAGGGGGGGTTGACTCATATGGAATTTCACGTCCATGGAAAACCCAAACCTCTAGATTCACCAGATAAAGGGTCGAACAATTTAGCTCCGGTAAATGCTTTTGTTCCTTGATGTTTGTGGGATGTATCTTCATCTTAGGGGTATTTTGGGCCTTTTGGTCTTCCCACTTTTGGGTTCTTAGTAGATTATGACACTTTCTAATTAGTTTTTGTGCTTCTCTTCTGGCTAACAAATCGGGAAGGAGTGAGGCTGGAAGAATTGGGAAAACTGAGCAGACGTGTTGTAATCTTTGGATAAATTAATAGAATCATTTTAACCGACTACACACACACACACACACACACACACACACACACACACAGATATATATATATAATCTATTTATAAAATAAACATATATAATATGATGAACATACAAGATGAAAGTGCTCATCAATTCTCTAAACACAAATTTCAATTAGAAACATAATTTGAAAAGTACTAATCTATTATGTTCCCACAATACAAAAGACAAAGAGAATTTCTCATGAGAGAAATTTCATTTCTAGCATAATGAATGATGTTTGTAAGGTGAAAAATGCCCCCAAAAACTTGCTTGTAGTCATGAAAACCATCATTAATGGGTATGCTTTGTATCAACTTACAATTTTTTTTTTGAAAAAAGCTCGATTAACGTGTAACGAAAGAAATAATGACTTCCACAAACCATCATTTTGTAACGATTGTAAGAGGGAACTTCTCTATAATCTACAAAGTCAAACAAATCTAGAAATATAATAAGATGCCTTTTTGTGATAAAGCAAAAGTACAAAAGTTTAATGGTCATGTTATCAATACTTTTAACATATTTAAATTATTTAATTAGAAAGTAGTGATATTAAAATTTGACATTTTATTTTTAATGTGTAAATATAATAATTTTTTACATAATTCAATTTAAAATATATAATAATAATAATTTAATTTAAGGTTATAATTAAGTTAAACACTAAATTAGTGTATGAAATTTCTTTGTTTATGGAACAAGAGACCCATTTCTATACAATAATTTGGCTACTAAAGTCCAAAAAAATATACATACTCTATCCATAAATACAAGTTGCATAGATATGTGATTGCATTTTAAGTTTAAAACCTATTTCTTCAATGTAGGGTAACATCTTTAATTTTAAAACCTATTTCTTCAATGTAGGGTAATTTAATTATAAATAAGTATAATTGTATCAGAAATGTTATCTACAAATAAAGTGTAATGTCAACTTTGAAACGAAAGAATGTTAATGCTTTCAATGCAAACTATACTAAAGTGGGGCTACTAACATCCAAAAGTTGATTTGTATTGATGACATTGTTAGCATGAACCACTAGTTCTCTAGGCCTTATTTTTTGATATGATGTTTTGGACAACATTATAGATATGCAATCAAGCAACAACTCTTCTATTGATTATTTCTTATCCATTTTTAACAGCCCATTCAACATTTCTTTTTTTGAGTACTAAATTGATAGAGAAAGCAAAATTTACCAACCTATTTCTATGCATACATAATTCTTTATTATCTAGATGTAGCCTTGATTTGTTTAATATGGGTTTTCCTGCACCTTTAGACAATGACATATATGAGTTGAGAAGTTCTCTCACATTTTCAGGACTCTACTCATAACTAACTTTCAACTTCTTATCTATTTAATCTTAGATTTAAGCTGGGGGATCAACTTTTATTTGGTCAAAACAAGGATTCTCTCTTCCCACCTCCACTTTACCTTCCCTCTAGCAATAAACCTTCTTTAATGTTGAATAGTCTGGACTTGTTGGGGTTTCTCTAATTTCGATTTATTTTCCTGTGGCTTCTGCTACATGAGCCCTCAAATAACCTCTTTAATCCATAAATGCTGCCCTCATGTACATTCATCATTTAGCAACCAAAATTAACAATTACTAGAATAAATAGACAATGATTTATTAACATTATGTGGATGGATATCAACATTCCTTCATAATCCTAAGAACCATGCAATTTTTTTTGTAATTTATATATGCATGTCATTTTAAGTCATTGGTATGTCACATAAACAAGATACTTATAAAATAATTGTGGAATCTAGTTGTAGATTGTGGTCATTGGATAGCCTACCTAAAAAATCAATGATTGATTTTGTGGTTAATCTTGGAATAACTTAAATCTACAATCAAATTAAAAATTACCTATATAAATACATGTAATTTTAAGTCATTAATATTTCACATAAATAACATAGCAATTATATAAAAAATAATTTATAAATATATATTATAATTAAGAATGTAAAAGCACAAGATACACATTTGGAAATTAATGATTGATTTTGTTGTTAATCCTCTAGTAACCTAAATCTACAATCAAACTAAAAATTACCTATATAAATACATGTAATTTTAAATCATTAATATTTCACATAAATAACATAACAATTATATAAAAGTTAATTTATAAATTACATTATAATTAAGAATATGAAAATACTATGTATACATTTGAAAAATATTATTAATTTTTTAAATAACATTTATAAAACACACTCAAATCTATTTCTATTTATAACAACCCATTACTCGAAATGAAAATTTACTCTAATTAATTTTTTTATTATAACTTCCAATACTAGATTAAAATATTTATGTATAAATATAAAAATAAAAAATATAATAAAACTAAAAAATATAATAAAAACTATAAAAAATATATATATAATAAAAACTAAAAGAAAAATTGTTATTAATTATCAAACTCTTTATGTATAAATTATGAATCCAATAAATAAAATATTTACGCCGTAAGCTGTTTCCCTCTGAAATCAACTCCCCTCTTTGCTTACCTGTCATCTTGTAAGCCATAGGATTATGTGTTACAGCCGTTGATGATTTAAATGGGTTGCCCAAACAGTTTTGGCGTTTCATTTGGCACCGGGTAGGCCGAACGCAAAACAAAATCTCAGGAGAGGCGTCGTATTTCCAGATGCATCGCCCGTTCTGAGCATTCCAAATCGCTAAGAGGGAAGGCCCATGAATCGCCATTAAAAGCCATCGATTAGAGTGTTTCTTCTGCTGCAACCAACAGAGATCTTGGATGCCTGCCCGTAGCCATCCAGTCGGTGACTTGTCTGGATGGCGCATCCCAGATAGCAATCCGGCCCTGGCGATCTCCACCGCGAGGCGGAGATGCGCGGTGGACAGTTCCTGCGTGAGGAGCAGATCTCTCTGCATTGGCTGAGGACTCCATTGAAGCGTCGTTACGAAAGGAGCGGGAAGTAAAGGGGTCGTGCTCTGTGGTGGCATTGGCAACACACATACCAACTGCATTGATCTCACCTCAGTTATCACAATGCTGCTTCCCGCGCCGTGTGCCATTAATCACTTCCAGCAGCAGTCTGAACACCCCCCATTCTCTCGACTCGGGGGGCCTGCTAGCATTCTCTCTGAGCCCATCGTAATTCCGTCCCCGTGCCCTTTGGCATTCTTTCTCTTTCAAAAGCCCCCCTACTATTATTTGATTAATAGCTCCCAGCGATGAACAGAAGAAAGGCAGGGGAGATCTGCTATAATCTGAAACAATAGCTATTAGAAAGAGGTTCCGTTGCTATTGACCTTGCTGGTCAGGCTCACACTGGAATTCGACTATGACTGGACTCCTTGTGTTTGCAGACGGAGGGAATGGCAATGGTGTGTCTCTCGACTCGGGGGGCCTGCTAGCATTCTCTCTGAGCCCATCGTAATTCCCGTCCCCATGCCCTTTGGCATTCTTTCTCTTTCAAAAGCCCCCCTACTATTATTTGATTAATAGCTCCCAGCGATGAACAGAAGAAAGGCAGGGGAGATCTGCTATAATCTGAAACAATAGCTATTAGAAAGAGGTTCCGTTGCTATTGACCTTGCTGGTCAGGCTCACACTGGAATTCGACTATGACTGGACTCCTTGTGTTTGCAGACGGAGGGAATGGCAATGGTGTGTGATGGCATCGTTTTCTAAAATTCTGTTTTAGGAGCCATTCAATTCAACTCTGTCGGCACGACTTTGAAGCTAAACGTAGTCACAGGATGAATTTCAAAGTTTGTCCAATTTTGAATAATGTTATACAATGGTATTATTGTTTGTAAATCCCTCATTGCCCCGCCCTGCCCTGTATTCGATTTATAAAACGGAGGTTGTTCCCTACTGGTTCGTGGAAATCGGTGTTTACACCCAAATGGAACCGGCAGACAATCTACGCTTCATTGTCAAGGGTAATCAATGGTCCTCCCAATTAAGTCTGTAAACTGTTTCAAAAGCATGCTCAGATAGACCACTGTAAGTATTAGGCAGGCGCACAGCTTGAGCTGTGTCTGAAACAAGAGTGTTCGGCACAGAAACAACTTCAATGGCATTGACAAACGCAAAGGAATTATTGGATTATTTTTTCCCAATCTAACGAGTACATGAATAAACGCAAAAGGATGAGAAGCTAGGCATTGTAAGCAGTCTGACTATTGTTGTTGCAGGCTTAAAAAAAGCATATATACTATTCTAGGTTTCAAAACAATGTGGGAAACTTCAGAAATTTATCAACTTTGGAGTCAAGATTTTAAAACATTGTTGCAGGGTTTAATAATCATGTACTGTTCTAGCTCTGACAGCAATATTGCGGGAGCTCAGAACTTTATGGAATTTGGAGTCATTTTAAGGCTTTGGAATGGACTATATTTTACCTGATAGTTGCTGAAATATGGTAGAAAGATCAGGACCTATCAAAACACCACACTGCATGTAACATAGCGATTCAAAGGCTTTTCAACAGATTAGCACAGATTGAAACGCATCATTTCATATATGTATAATTACCTTGTTACTGGAATTAAACTGCTTGCTTTACAAGTAGATGAGCTCATTTCATATATGTAAATTTAGTACTTACATATAGATTCAAAGGCTTTTCAACAGACTAGAGCAGATTGAAATGCACAATTTCATATATGTATAATCACATTGTTACTGGAATTAAGCTGTTTGCTTTACAAATAGATGAGCTCATTTCATAAATGTAAATTTAGTATTTAGTATTTACAGAGATCTTTCAACATCTCATAACATCATCTTTACCTATCCAAGTCCCTAAGTTTATGTACGACCATAGAATCATATTTACCTACCCACGTCCCTAAGTTTACTTAGTTTAAGATTTGTTGAATAGCATCATACAAGCGAGATCCCTCCCTCTTTCCAAAATATGCAGATAGAGAGTGTCTCAACCACCAAGCCACATTTACCTATCCAAGTCCCTAAGTTTACTTAGTTTAAGATTTGTTGAATAGCATCATACAAGCCAGATCCCTCCCTGTTCCAGAATATGCAAATAGAGAGTGTCTCAAGCACCAAGCCACTCCCTCTTTCCAGAATATTCAGATAGAGTGTCTCAACCACCAAGCCACAATAGTGGCTAGTAACCCAGCAAGACTCAGACAAACTCAAACCTCAATGGGACTAGAACCAGGCACTTGATGGTGAACTCTGCCTTGAAACAGTGTGCTTGAACCAAGTCAGCTAACCCACTACACCATAAAAAACCCTACATATTTGCAGGATGGGCCACGGTGAAATTTTGTTCTTGCATAGAAACACTATAAAATATAAGTTATACCCAACTGCTAAGAGCTCTAAGTTATTAGTTTCACATTAATCGGATTGGATACTTCAAACATCATGTTTTCAAGTATCGGAATTTCTTATTATCTTTGCCAAAGTGTCCCTCAATCAACACTCATTCATTCTTCATTGACATTTCACATTTATTCGAAGTATGAATCCATTTGCTTCCTACACTCAGAAGTAGTTAGTGGTAAGCTTTCATTTATCATGAAATATGAGATCATCCATATAGACATTCAATTAGTAAGTCTTATAAGTTTCATTACATCTTTATACCTCAAAAATCTGAATAGACCATACAAGGAATGTTAATAGATTTCCACCTAAAATGCATATGTTATTACAAAATCAACTATGGTAAGTACATGTTAGTTTTCATATATAGATGGCTTCAACTGTCTTTTCAGCACGGACAGACACATGTTTTATCCAGCAAATACAGCCTACCGCAACCAACAGTCCTAAGATGAAAATTGAGTATAATTTAGAACTGTCATCCTTCAAAATCTTTCAGGAAACGTAGGAAACTTCAACTGTTTCAGTTTTCCCTCTTCAAATACTTGAAATTTGATCTGATTGAATATCTGTACACATATCTGTAATCTGGTTATTGGAAAACAAAGAATGTGAAAAGATTTTGGCTAGCTCAGTGGCATCTTCTTCCTTAAGCCTGGTCCCTTGTTGACCTACAACTACTGCAGCAACTCTGGCAGCTAAATTACCCATGCCTTTCAAATTCGATGACCCTCTCAAAATTCCATATAAAATTCCAGCCGCATAAGCATCACCTGCTCCACAAGTATCTACAGGAACACAAGGCGAAGGAGGTATGTACATAACTTCACCTTTTACTACAACGTAGGAGCCACGTGCACCATCTGTGACAGATATAAGGGGAGAATAATAACTTATGTGTTTTGCAGCTAACGCTGGACTTTTGCTTGAACTAAAACCACACAAAGCCCTTGCTTCGTTACTATTTGCAAACACAATATCAGCATGCTCAACTATAATATCCCTGCACAAAATAACATCATGGGCACGATGTTACAAAACGAAAGCAAATAGTAAGGAACTGACACATTTTTTTTCTTTGACACTTCTTCCCATTTGATAGCAAAAAGAAACCATTCTCAACTCTCTACAGGGAACTGGGTCACCAATTCCCCATCCAACTAAATCTGCCTTTGTTACTGGGACATCCATGGCGTTGTTTCTTGAAATAATGCAAATAAAGTAATGAACACCAGGTAAGGAGAATCCTTTCAAAGTTCCAAAACAAACACACTCACTTTGCTTTTTTGAAAAAAAATATGCATAGCTTAGATGTCCTACATATAATGTCAGTTCTAGAGTTTATGTTCTCTATTTCACCAAAGAGAGGATCGCATCAAAATCTTCTGAATATAATTCATACCAAAACTTCTTGTGGTGCCTTGTTACACATGATACATCACTTACGGTAACTGCAACCAGCACACCATTTTCGTGTGCAGCCTCGCATGCCTGGGCAATAGCATCTATTGTCTGAGGAAACTCCCACAAGTAACCCTCCACTACCAAAATTCTTGATTTGGAAATCAAATCAGATAAAGATGAATCGAAATTTATGATGGAGGACATGCCCTGCAAACAAAGGGGCATGTAATTTTATCATTTAATTATTAAAACAGCTAAACCTCTACACAATTTACCAAGGGCATTGTCCGAGCTTCAAAATGAGCTCATCAGATGAGTGAACAGCTGAACTTGAGTGATAAAGAAAAACTCAAGAGAATGTTCATTTGCCAATCAAATTTCCAAGTTGAGTCAAGAGCTGAAGTGTTGAAAACGGTACCTGGTATGAAAGCATTGCTCTTTGGGCATCCGGTGTGGTAAGGACGACCACAGTTCCTGTGGTTCCATCCTTGACAGGCATCGAAAGGAAACTTATATTTGCCCGTTGTAGTTTTGCTCTATAAACATAAGGAACTTAGTGAAAGGAATAATGTATAATCAAATGAACATATAATTTCCTTTACAGTCAAACATTTGAAGTCGAGTTAAATTGGATATGGTTTCACACATGCATGCTAGTGTGAGGAACAAGAACGAAAACACTTGAAAGAAAAATTTACTCATGTTCGTAAGACCTTGTTTTCTATGGGGCCTTCGGGAAAAGCTCCCATAGACTGTGATATATGAGGATGTCCTAAAGATGGCATAGTTTATTGTAACATCTGACTCAAATGTATAGTAATAAAGGACATAAAATACTGAAAACAAAAAAATAAATGTAATAACACTACCTGTAAAACCCTCCCAAGCGGTCACTCCCCACACTGCCTGACATGGCCACGTTAAGGCCAGGTTCTCCATTCGATCCCATTCCTAACCTTGCCAAAGCAACAAGTGTGTTTGAAAGAGAACCTCCTGCAGCAGCTTTGAAGCTGCAACCATCCATTGCTCGAAGAACTCTTCCCCTCTCTTCATGGTTTACAACTTTCCTTACCCCTTTTTGCAGTCCCAACTTCTCTAGAAACTCATCCTCCACCATTCCTGAAAAATCCACCTATCAACCAAAACAAATCTTTTTTGCATCATAAAATAATTTGACAGCCCCTTTACTAGGGAAAGGACTCTCACTTTTAGAGTTTAAAAAATAGGGACGGAATCATCAAATAAACATGAATTTCTGGTTTTCGTGATGTCATTTGTTAACATATATATATATATAAGATAATTTTCACCCAACAAAGAGAGCAAGTGTCTTCTAGCCAAAAAAATTATGCTCTTACGTTGAAAAGAAGAATTTATTTACTTCAATTTTGGCTGCTTAAAGAAAAATAGATGATAAGCAAAGAACCACTGCATCTTTGGCTTCTTTAATTACTTTAGGGCTAAAATAAGCCATCATAAGATCAGCTTGATAATGTATCAAAGGCTCTATCGTTGACACTGGACAGCACTCTCCAACTGCATAGGGGAATTGAACAACTTCCATGTCAATCAAACCGATCTAAAAGCACCAGACTCAACAATGGTTTACCCTGATTGTCCAGAACCCCTAGCAAGCCAAAAAGAAAAACACCACTTGCTTAGAAATGGCTTAGTGGCTTCAAGAAACATTTTCTCATATATTTTTCCAATCTTTAGGTTCTTGGGCCTAAGAAAGCCATATATGAAGATTTTGAGCTGCGCCAAGGCACCCTGCCCACTTCATGATATACGACTGTTTGCAAATATCAAAATCCATGATGTACCTATGGTTGGTACTCACTGTCTACTGCCCTCACATTTTCATAGCCCCATTCCAAAGCAAGATTAATGTTTATTTTTTTACTAAATGAGAATATATTCAATAAATTTGCACACCCTAAGCCTAAATCTCTATTAACAATGAAAAGGTCTCAAATTTCAATCAAGTCCATGGAAGATTGATCTAACAGTGCTCATACATGTCCGAAAGCAAGTACACTAAGATACCATCAGTTACTGAATGAAAATTGTATACTACAAAAAAAATCATCAATCATGAGCCTGCTTTTATGGTAAAAAGGAGACAAGTATTGTCAACAGATTACAAACTTGTTAAGTTCACAATTCACAGTGGAATAGAGCAAAGGCAACACAATCTCTTTAAATAATACAAATTCAAATCGATTTCAATGCAAAACCTTATACGATATACCAAGAAAATCAATGATACATATACATACCATGGAACCAAAAGAACTTCGAGGTATATGTACATAGAGTACAGCTACCAGCCAATGTATCTATACCATCTTAGTGACCTCATTAGCTGAATTTCTTAGATAAAAGACGTTCGCAAACAAATTCGTTTGGACCGATGAAATCGAATAAAAATCCTAAACTTAATTGCCGAATAAATTCATATTAAATTCACTGAGATTGCAATTAAGTTCAGATTAAATTCGAAATTTGAATTGTGTATCTTGGAGCTTAATGCCGAATTTATCCGGAAATTTATCAGATCGTTTTATATTGCCGAATTTTCCCCGATGATATAAAATAGATGCATATGTAGAGGCTATTCAATCTAACCAACCAAAACCACCAAACTGCTAGTCCAAACAAACCACAACCCACAAATGGACCATCTACCCATAAATCAGTCTGACTCCAACTCAAAACAAATCCTATACCCCCTACATCCTATCTCCCAGTAACAAGTCCACCTCCTCTGCACCACATAACCCCTTCTAGGTAATTTGCAGATGTCTGGGTTAGATTATGACCGAAATCCTACAACCCTGAATTCTCCTAATAGATAAAAAATTACATGTTATATTTACCAGGCCCATTAGGCTAATTGGTCTGAGAGGACTTTAGAATTTCATTCATTACCGTAATGCAAACAATATCAATCTCATATAAACAGCACCCAGAAGAACCATCCCCCTCCCCTCCCCTAATAAACACATAAACACGCAGAAAGAAAACGCTCTACATGCATAAGCAGAATCTGGCTATCCCACATGAGAAGAAAAACCATATGCAAAATCAGAATAACAACAATCCCTA
>APFE030329996.1:17688-29523 GCA_000404065.3 Pinus taeda
TATGGAAACTATACATAAAATGAACATCATTAAAAAAAAATAGTCATCGACTATTTAATGCAAGGAAATAAATATTTCTTTTAATAATAAATTAAAGGGAGTGTGAGACTACTTTAATAAAATAGGTTTATTTTATTTAAACAAACGATGTATCACAGTTTATCATATTTATATCAGTTATAACTACGGGTAAAGATGGTACAATTTGAAAAGGAAAACAATTACTAATTAAAAAGCAAATTTGTATTTGCATTGTGTGATATTTGTAGTATATGGTATGATGAACAAAGGGAAGATTTAGGTACCATGATTTAATTTCTACATGGGTTATCACACAAGGTTTGATTTGATGAAATTAATGTGTATGGTTTATTAATATCATTTATGTTTATGTTTATGTACTATATAGGTGATTAAGGTTTAATATTGTAATATTTTTAATTGGAATCTCAAATGATCTTGTAAATATACATATATGTGAGTCAATGTAAGTGAAATACGTTGGTGAGCTATGTTTCATTGAGACTTATCTATTTATATGTGTAAAATGTGTTAGGTCAATGGGCCAGAATATTGATAAATTTTAAAGGCCAAAGTGCATGTGTGATTAGGACCGAGAGCCTATCTGGTAAAAGGCCAGTGAGCCTAGAAAACATATTATGTAAAAGTATTGGGATTAACACAATAACACAATAACATCATCGTTGTAGACTGAGGGATGAAAAAAATGTGGGGGGTTGGAACTCCACGACTGGGAAAGTGTTTTGATATATTATAATATTATAATATATCATTAAAAATATAAAAGTAAAGGGTACCATGTTTATAAAAAGGTGGTTTCTCTATTCAATTGAACATGGAGCAATAGGGATAGGTATCCCTATGTGAGGATCTGGAGGGTATCTGAAGACCCTTGAAGGAAGCAAGAACTCCTAGAGCTACATTTCTCTGGAAATTCTTATCCTATTAAGTTAGTGTTATAGACATATTTGGGCACTTCAAACCCCAGTCTTATATGTCAATAAACTAGGGCTCTTTAACCCCTAAAAGTGTTGTTTCATACCCTAAAGGATCATGGTCAACTGATTACATCATTCCCCAAAAGTTCCACCTAAAAAACCACTTAGAACTAGTCAAAACTAGACCAAACTGACTGCTCCACTTTTAGGGTGCGATGCATACTGACTCCTACACTAGCTAGGTGTGATGCATACTGAAGAAGTTTTCTGTGGGGTGCGATGAGAGAGAATGGACAAATGTCCGAGACAGTTTGCTAAGTGGATGCTCATGGAATCTTCTAGAAACTTCTCCTATGACACTTGCCTCTCTAAATTTGCCCAGGGATGAGTAAGAGATCCAAGAAATCTCCAAGTGGAACCAAGAACAACAAGTGGAATGACACTAATCAAAAACCCAGAGATGACTCACACCCTTGTAGACATCTATAAATGGATCCCTCATCTGAGAGATCCAGAGGCTGGAATTTTGTAATTTGTAAGGAAGTGCTGATAGTTTGTCTTTGAGAAAGAGCATTGTATTGTTGGGTGATCTTGCTTTTCATAAGGTGAAGAGGGCTTTGATGCTAAATCAGACAGTTGGGTTGTAATTCTACCTTCATATTTAATAAATTTCTTTGAGTTTTCCTCCATACAATCGTGTATTTGTGAATCTTGTTGTTTTTGAATGCCATTGTATGTTCAATTTCTTTCTAATTCTGCATTTGCTTATGATATAATAGATCAAGATGCTTTGATGGTGTTTTGTTACTTTGTTTCTACAGGTATTCTCTAAGTGGGATAAGTAGGAGAGGAGTTGAAAGCTCTATCAAGGGGGAGAGAAATCAAGCAAGGAGTCAAGTAGAAGATCCGGGTTGGTTCCTTTGCTTCTCTCTTATCTATATCATACATAGAGGAAATCCCAAATTGCTTTGATTGTTTGTTTGCTAGGATAGCTGCCAATCCTAGAGGGCTAGCAGATCGAAAAGACACTAGTTTTCCCATAAACAAAATGGTGACTCTGCTAGGGATCAAATAGATGTTTGTTTTTTTTTGTTGTTGTTTGCTTTATAAACTATAGATGGAGCCTGAAGTTAGTCAGATAGCCTTCGAACTGCTCTTGCTCTGCAATTGCAAAGTAGATGAATGTTGCTTCAATCAATCTCTGGTTTAGTTTATGAATTGAACATCTGACTTACAAGCATTCTAGATGCCATTTTGGTAGCTCAGTAACCTATCAAGATCATACCTCTATACTTTTCTCTTTACTGTCCATCATAGCTCAGCTTAACTCACTGAAATCAGCTGCAAAATTGAGCCAAAACCCATCTCAGTTACGTTCCTTGGCCCATCACATTGTCTATCATTGTCTACCAGTATGCATCGCACCTCCCGAGCCTGAAAAGTGTGATGCGTCCCTATTCCTGTGAAGCCCAGGTGTGATGACTGACTAGGCCTATTTCTCTCCTTGAAATTTGGGGTTTTTTGTCCTTGTTTTCAGCTCTGTTTAGTTGTTTTGTTGCTTATGAACAGTATCACATTGCTGAAGCCTACTTGCATTACATAGTTCAGCCTCCATTGATTAGGATTAGTAAATTTTTTTATGTATTTGTCCATCATTTACAATCCTTTGTCAAAACGTTGCTTAAATCGAATTGTCGTTTTGGTAAAAAAAGTGTCGTAACTGTCGTTTTGTGTAAAAAAGAGAAAGTGTTGTTGACTCTTCCTTTCGTGGATAGTCGATTGAACTTTTTGCCATGCAATTGATTTGATTTGTTGATATTTGAAGTGTTGAAAGCATTTTCTATTCGAAATCGAAAAGTGTCGTTTAGTCTTCCTTCCTATTTTGAAAAAGAAATTGTCAAAATGTCGCTTTGAGTAAAAATATTTCAGATCTTTGCTCTACTTAGTTTTCCTTTTTGGCATTTTTCACATTAAGGGGAATGAAAAACAAATACATGCATTTTCATTTGCATTTAGACTATGTGCAAAAAATGATTTAGGAAAAGTGCATTTAGTGTGTGCTCTTTGCTCTTTGTTTGAAAGAATCGTTATCTTCTTTCCTTAGTAGCTAGGATTTTCATTGCTCAAAATAAACAATGATTGTTTATCATTGTAGACTGCATATTTAGGAATATTAAATCTACATCACACCATGAACCATTGAAAGGAAAAATTTTAAGCAAGATCAACTCTAAAATAAATTTCAATGAACTTAACAATGGTTTGGAACCTAACGCAACACATCTAGAGGTCTAGGCTAGAGACATGTTCCGGCATTGTAAAAACTAGTAACTATTGTTTTCATCGAAGGTTGGGTGATTCCTCCTCTTTGATACGACAAGTGCTAGCACGGACTTGTGCTCCCCGTACCATCGAGTATATATTGGGAGACCACAATAGGCTTATATCCTTTATCCATAGGAAGCCATGTCTGCTACCCTATCGATCGCAATGCAGTGAACACAAAATTCGGGAAGATTAACTGTCGTACATAAGTGCTTGTTAATTTCTCTTTAATTTATCACCAAGGTGTATATTGCAGTTTTGCAATTGGTTTGGTAATCCCTCTGTCTAGATTTCCAGAGTAGTCACTTTCATTCATTTTCGACTCCTTAAAAGAAAAGTTCCATCTGAGCACTTGTCACTTCAGGCTCATTAAAAATCGAAGGGGACTAGAGTCATCTTTATCTTTTTCTCGACTCTTAAAAATTGAAAAGGCAAAGTTGTGTCAAAGCGTCATTAAAATTTATTTAATTCGGAATAACATTATTTTCCCCTTAGTTTTGAGTTGATCAAGTAATCCACAATCATGGAAGAAAGTCAATCAAAACCCCATCGTTCATGGAGAATAGCAAGTCAACCGTCTTTGACCCTGGAAACGAAGCCATTACGAGCAAAACGATCTCATTTAACTGAGTCCAATTCACCTGGTTTATTTGAAACTTGTGTTTCAACATTGTCAGAGACTATAGTTACTCCAATCATTTTTGGTACAACTGCCCTTATAGAACAAGTTCCGCAGTTACAAGAGGACATTAGAACTGATCCTAGTGTAACGGTAGACACTTCTATACCTGAAACAACTCCATCTAGAGTTGATCCAGAGACTGAATTTCACTTACCTAAACATCTGGAAGTTTAGTTCCAAAATTCAGAAGGTGTCACCCCTCCAATATTTGTCACTGCAGAAGCTATACCTTCTTCGGCTCCAGAAATATTTTACGAACTTGACGGTCTACCTCTTCCACCTGGACTGATTTCTATAGAGGAGATAGTAGAGGATCTTCCATCCATTACCCCATTACATTTTGGAACTATGATCCACTTATATTCTTATACTCCTAAAGTTAGTTCTTTTAATCATCCTTCATCGCAAGTTCCTATTGAATCGCTAGGAAATCTTTTGGATAGACTAAACATATCTGAGCAACCATCAACATCTAGGACTGTGTCATCTGATACAGCTACGGCAGAGCTTCCTGCTGCCATTCCTACAATGTTTGTTGGTATGCCATCTCTCCCAACTAGTTATCAATCACTAGCTATAGTCCACTCAGGGACTATTTCGATGACATGATTTGTTCCTATTTGTTCATCCGGAATCCCATCTGGTATCTCTTATGTTGAAACTCAGCAAATTTATCCTACATGCTAGTATCAATTTGGGTAGTCCAGTCTTCAAAGACCGATATATCCTTTGAACACTGGATTTTCGCCATATGGACAATAGTATGCTTTTTCATTGTTCCCTCCTGGAGTACAACCATATAAGAGTTCACAACAAAAATCTAGGTCAAACCGGAATTACATCCAATGGTTGGGTACCAATACTACCTCAACAACCAAGGGTTGTATATTCAATGCAACCGATCCAACCTGTGTCGAATATTCCCACTACACCTGCTATTGTGACTGTGTCGCAAGTATAAGCACTGCTTGTTGTGTGTCAACCTCAAGTCTCTCAGGTTGCAATACAACAACCTCTTATCTCTATGGCTCAATCACAACCTCAGGTTAGTGCTTCCTTACCTGGAACGACTCAGGCTCAAATGGGTATTATCACCTCACATCTTGGTCAATCTTCCAGTATTGGGCAATAGAAAATGGTCCAACAACCATGGCTGGTGCAATACCAACTACCGCAATTCTAGCAAACCTACTGAGGACTTGAGAAACAAGGCTTTGTAAGTAGTTGACAACTGCATTTTCAAAACGGTTATCAACAACCACACTATAATGGTTATGTCCAACAACCTTATTAGAGTTACCAACATCAGATACATTATGCTGGTATGCAAAGACCTACTGCTCAGGCAATTCCATCTTATCCTGGGTGTGCTTCACCTAACCTGAATCAACAGTTTCCTTTTGTAGCGACTTTAGAGTTACCAGATTTGAATCGGCTGACGAATGATCCAATTGCATACGCCCTTTGGTGGCCAGCGATTTCTCATAAACTTCCCTCCAATATTCCTAAATTTAATGGAAATCCAGGTGAAGATCCATCGAATCATGTAACGAATTTTCATTTGTGGTGCTCATCTAACACCCTAAATGATGATTTAATTAGGCTTCACCTTTTTCAGCGAACGCTAACTGGTCTGGCAGCAAAATGGTATATTGAATTGCCTAGAGCTTCATTTGATAACTTCAACACCCTTGCCACTACTTTTCTAACCCACTTTCAGTTACCCATAAGGTACGAAATGGGAACATAACTCCTTACCAACTTTAAATAGACCACAACCACTCACATATCTGATGATATTCATGAGTGGCAACGTCATCATCGAATGGTAAAGACTTATGTTCCTGATTAGCTTTTAGCTTAGTGGTTTATTAAGTCCTTATTGCCTTCTATTACTAAGGATGTGGCGAAAGGAGGAGTTGTCACTGAAGAGCAAGTCATTGCTCGTACCCAATATTTAGACTTGATCTACACTCAGTCTGGCATGCTCTATGACAAAATCCCTGATGCTCCTAGACCATAATTTTCTGTTCCTCCCCCTCCTAAATCGAACAGGGACTCTCACACCAGTGATGGCGTGATTGGTACCTTAAGCACGCAAACCGCAAAGGCTCCATCTGGTAAAGCCCTTGCAATTTCTAGTCAAAAAGCAAATGACAAACCTCTTGGCTTAGAGATTAATGCCATGTCAACTGAAAAAGGCAAGAATCCAAAGAAACCAGGGGACAAGAAGAAAGGGAAAAATAATAAGAAGAAACAGGAGAATTCAACTCCTAAAAAATCTTCTGAGAACCCTACTGTGCAAAAGAAACCTCTTCAACCATGTTACATATGTAATGAGGACCATTGGATGAAGAATTTTCCACATCGAGCTGAGGTTATGAAACTTTTAAAGACTTCAAGTACCTCAGCGGGGTTGATTAATCTGTTTCCGAACCTAGAAACTAATCTGGTTGCTATCGATCATGCTTCCACATCACAAGTGCTTATACTATCCATCTCGAAACAACAAAATGATGCTTTGATATTTACAAGGAACAAAGATTATGGGAATCCACAGTTGTCGAACAACAAGGCTACAGATCAACCCAGTAGTTCAACAACAACTTTGCCAGAAGTTGTTCCACCCATTATTCTTGAGTTAACTATAAAGCCACCAAAGTGAGTCATACATAAGTCAACATTTAATCCTCATGCCCAAGCAGCACAGAATTATAATATAGTGGAGGACCTGGCTCAATCGCCATTCGCTATGCCGACACTTGAAGTACTGCAGAATTGCCCCTCCCAAAAGCAGGCTTTGTTATCAGAAATAGGTGGGATTGATCCAGCGGATTCCAATCTTGTGGCCTTTAACCATAAAGGATATGCACCTCAGTTACCAGCCCAACTCACTTTCCTTATACAGGTAAAAGCCCTCAATAAAATTGTTCATCGAACAATCATTGATGAGGGGGCATCTACCTATATTATGTCAATGAGTTGCTAGAAAACTTTAGGTTCACCACCCTTGTCGTGATCAGCAACGACATTAAAAGCATTCGATGGAAGAACATGCACACTGTATGGGATTTTAAGTAACTTGCAAGTTAAACTGGGGGAAAAGACAGTAAAAATTGAAGTCGAAGTCATTGATGGAAACCTTGACTACAATATCTTACTGGGAAGGCCCTGGATTTATGCTATGGTTGTTGTTGTGTCTACATATTTTAGAAAGATTGCATTTCCCTTCCAAGGCAGAATTACAATTGTTGACCAACTAACCTTTTTCCCCAACATTTCAAAAGTTATTGGAAGCATTCCATTGATCCATGGAAGTTTTCAATCGATTCAAAATGTCAGAGTAGGTCTCCTAAAATACCCTTCCTTAATGGGTACTTTTGCCCTCCCGCCTCCAAGTAATCTGGTGGAAGTGGCCACAGTGGAAACCTGTCATATGATATCTTCTACATCATCAAAGATTAAGAAGAACTCTGACCATTTTGATAGTGTGGATCATCGTGAGGTGTTACCCCCAAACCCCATAGAATCTTTGTAGTAATCAATTTTCTGGGCCTGGGCGGTAAATCGAAATCAACACTCAACGAGTGTTTGTATAGATAGGTCTCTAGAGTATGGTACCTCTTCCAATACTTGGTCTCATATACATGCTACAGATGAAGGAATCATCCAATCAATGATGATAGGAGAGACATCATGGGAAGATTACCACCATTGTTACCACCTTCAAGATAGCAATGCAGATTATTCAGGCGACCTTAATCATCCTTCAATTTTTTATTTTTTATAAAATACTTTAAATACAGTGGATTCTGAGCGAAATCTGTCCAATATTGAAGAAACTATCGCCATTAATATCTTGACCAAACCTAATGTTGTAGAGAATATTCATGTTGGAAAATATTGTTCTCCATCAGAACTAAAAATTTACTGCGCTCTCTTTTGCAAATTCAGAGATGTCTTTGCATGGTCATATGAAGAAATGCCAAGCATTGACTCAAGAATCATTGATCATGAAATCAAGATGTATCCAGATGTCAAACCAATACGACAATGGCTTCGACCTGTTCACCCGAAGAAAGCCACTGCCATTAAGGCAGAAGTTGAAAAACTTTTGCATGCTAGTTTCAATTACCCTATTCCTCTCACTGATTGGGTATCGAACATTGTTATTGTGATGAAAAAGCAAGGAACAATTAGAGTGTGCATCGACTATAGGGATGTAAATCAAGAGTGTCCAAAGGAAAAATATCCTACACCCTTCATCGACTAGATAATTGATGAATGTTCCGGATACGAAATCTTTTCATTCATGGATGGATTTTCCGGATACAATCAAATAAATATCCACCCACAAGGCCAGTCGAAGACTGCATTTATATGTCCGTGGGGCACATTCGCATATCGTAACTACCTTTCAGTTTGAAGAACACAGGGGGAAATTTTCAAAAGGCAATGAACTATTCCTTCCATGACATCAAACACATTGTTCAACCATATCTCAACAATCTACCAGCTCATTTGCGAAAGCAGACTGATCATTCGCAGTATTTGAGAGCCATATTTCTATGTTGCCCACACTACAAAATATGACTCAATCCACACAAATGTGTGTCTTGTGTTGGTTCTGGTCGATTAATTGGTTTCGTAGTTTCTAAGGATGGAATTCAACTCGACCCATTTATGGTTCAGGCAATCCTTGACATGCCTCCACCTTCAAATTTACTTCAGATTCAGAGACTCCAAGGGAAAGCTAACTTTCTGAGGAGGTTCATTCCACATTATGCCGAACTCGCTAAAGGTTATATGCGTCTTTTGAAAAAAGGAGTACCCTTCCAATGGGATCAGGTTGCGCAAGCTTCCTTTGATGCTTTAAAAGGTTCCCTGGTAAAAGCATCATTAATGTATGCACCTGACTATCAAAAAGACTTTAACCTGTATCTCATCGCTGCAAATACAACCATTGCCATGGTTTTAGTGCAAGAATATAATGGAATAGAACATCCTGTATATTATTTAAGTCGCAACCTTAATGATACAGAAAGAAAGTACTCCTATGTTGAAAAGTTGGCTTTAGCAGCTGTTCAAGCAGTACAGAGATTTTGACACGATATTCTCTTTCACAAAACTACCATTGTGTCAAATTTCAACCCTATGACCTACATTCTGTCGCGTCAATTACTGGGGGGGAATATTCCAAATGGATAGCCATTTTTCAAGAGTTTGATCTGAAATTCACCAAATCCAAATCAAAGAAGTCTCTCATCTTCGCGGAGTTACTTTGTGACCTTCCATCTTCATTCAACGATTTAACATCTAAAGCATCAATCGTCGATAAGACTCTGTTTCTGATATCGTCGAGTGATCTGTGGTATGGAGATATAATGGTCTATCTCCAAACCCAAACTTTTAGGCCAAACACCTCTCACTCTGAATAGCGGCATAGTCGATACCAAGCGAAAGATTACCTAATCATTGGTGATACACTTTACCGTTGTGGTGTTGATACAATTCTACAAAGGTGCCTCATGCATCAGGAGGCCGAAAAAGTTCTAAATGAATGTCATTCAGGTGCATGTGGGGGGCACCTATCTGGTTACGCTACTGCACAAAATATCTTACGAGATGGTTACTTTTGGCCCACTATATTCAAAGATTGCATAATTGCAGTTATAACTTGCCATGCATCCAGTAGTTGCTATTGGGACATTTTCTAAATGGGGCATTGATTTCATGACATGTAACCCCACCTCGGCCGGGGGGCATGGGTATATTATAGTCGCTATTGACTATTTTACAAAATGGGACGAGGCGATGCCTACATTAAACAACAACGGTGAAATGGATGCAATCATGTAGTCTCTAGATTTGGTGTTCCACAGGCTATAGTTACAAATCATGGATCACATTTTCGCAATCACATGATAGTTGAATTGACTGCCAAATCAGGACTGTCCCATGATAGTTCTACTCCATATTATCCACAGGCTAATGGAAAATTTTAGGCAATCAACAAAGTCCTTAAGCGGATGCTATAGAGAATGATTGGAGTCCACAAACGGAATTGGCATTTAATCTTTTACTCAGCTCTGTGAGCATATAGGACTTTGGTGAGAAATGCAACTGGGTTTATGCCTTTTCAGTTGGTGTATGGTCTGGAAGTTGTCTTACCAATTCAGTACAAAATTTCATCTCTCAAGCTCGCAATTGATCTGCTTCTCGAAACTTCGAAGGAAGAGGCTCATTTCTTGGAACTAATCCACCTAGATGAAACCCATCATGATGTCGTGCTAGCTAACAAAGCACATAAGAAATGTGTCAAGGCACAATTTGACAAAAATGTCAAGCCTCATGTCTTCTTTTTTTTTGTATAATTTATGCTACTTCTAATATTATACAAAAAAGAGTACAAAAAGGTTTACATCCGCCATGATGAGCTGGCTACATCTGAACAATATTGCATACTATGACTGAAATCAAACCTGAGAGATTGAAGGACTATGAGACTGTCCACTTACCCCAAACCAGAACCCATGTAAAACTGGACACATGCTAAACACTCCCAATCCCTGCCGAGGCGAGGGAAGAACTTACAAACAGTGAAGTACCAACATACATAACGACAGACTTAACAGACGAACATACTACAGCGTGAATCGACCCAAAAAACAAGACTGACTCATCACCACCCTTGCACACTGTGACCACCGTGCCAATGTTCTGAGACTGTAAGAGCGGTCTCCAAAACAACCAAAACAACCAAGCAATAGGCTTAAGCATCCACAGAGGTGGATGGTTGCTCCTCCACCACTGGACAAGCATATCAGATGCACTCGAATCTGTATATGGGGCATCGTTCTTTGCAGGCTCGCTTGTTCCCTCCATTGTTCCCGCCACCGCACCCGAGGCTTCCGCAAGCTGCAGTCGCAGACCCTGAACAGGCGAGGGTGGCCGTGGCTCCGCTGGGACATCTGGCATGGCTGCGTGTTCACATTTTTCAATCTGAACTGAAACATAGTAAATGGCATTGTCGAGGGCGCATGGAAATCAGAAACGGGTGGAGGGATGAGAACCAAGCGGACAGGCCGCTACTCTTCCCCGCCCTCTTCCTCGGCCATGTCCCCATCTAGCTCCAAGGGAGCTAATTTCTTCAGAGGGGGAGTCGAGTGAGGCTGAGGATCATGGCGAGGAAGCTCAACCTCTTGCACCTCCCCTTGAACCACCCCGCCTACTGATGAGGCGTAGCCGTTCACGCGGCATCCTGAAACAAAACTGCACACAATGCTGCTCAGAGACCGAGTTTGCCCTTCGCCACAGAGTGCCTTGGACCAGTGCAGAAGCTTACAAGGAAGATAATAAACCGTTAAAATAATGCTAGTGAGAGGGACAAGACTTACCACCCTGAGTTGAAGCCAAGGATTTTCCAGAGCACCGTGGGGCGAATTGCTCACCGGGACCCGAATGAACTGTAGCCAAGTATCACCCAGAGCACCGAAGGGCGAATTTCTCACAGGGACCCAAATAAACTGAAGCCGAGTATCACCCAGAGCGCCAAAGGGTGTATTTCTTACAAGGACCCAACTAAACTGAAGCCGAGTGTCGCCCAGGGCACCAATGGGAAAATTGCACACAAAGACCAGTACAAACTGAAGCGGGTATACAAGAATGCCCTGGCGTCCCAAGGTAAAGACCAAGGCCTTCTGTGCAGAGGGCCGAGGTCTTAATCTTGGCGCACGGAACCACGGTTCACTCATCCATGACCAGAGAAAACAACACACAGACCACAGAGACTTAACATCCCAAGAAACAACATTCCAGACGCTAACCATTCCAACGCACTCCAACTGCACACAGTGCACCTGCGGGCCG
>APFE030329996.1:36757-58265 GCA_000404065.3 Pinus taeda
TTTTGAATCAGATGAAGGTAACACCAGAGCATTTATGAAGGCAATAGCAGAATCTCTTGCTGAATTAGAGACCCCTGTTGGCAAATTACCCACAGCTGATTGAACAGTACATCCTAGCAGCCTTTTTTCCAGCCATGTAGACAAAGAAGATGAATCCATCAATAATAACTTTTCTTGCAAGGTTTGCTTCAGGTTAATATAACTCGGATCACCTGTTAAAAGATTAACAAACAGCTGTAGCACCTTTGTATTTACTGATTCATTATGGCATCCATCCAACGCAAATTCCAGTTGTGTATCACACTTTGACCCACATTCATCATTGCTATTTGTCTACAACTCATACTCCACGCGATCATCTGGATGAGGAACAGACTCCCTCCAGTCTAAATTAATATTAACCATGTCACCCTTGTTGATAGCCCCCTTCAGCTTGTCATCAAACTCTTTCTCAATAAGGGCAGAAGGATTGGTGATATTCTGCAGATATTCAGCTGCCGAACTATCTTTTTCAGGAGAATCCATAGTTATCAATGGCTCTTCTCTATCATCAGAAACAAGAACAGCTGCTGCACCAGCATTCTGAGCATTCCAAACTTTCAAAGCACAAATAACAATCTCCACGGTTAACCAGCATGACATATTGAGAATTTGAATCAGTTTATTCATCTGATGTACCTTGGATCTAGTCATCACCCTCTGCAGTATTCTGCTGTTTTTCCTTCACTAGTGTCAGGTCCATGGTCCTCAAGAATACATGCAATGACTTTTGTGCCTGAGGATTTTGTGCCCTTTTTGCCATAGTAGCAAATTTCAAATATGGAACATTGCTTGTAAGCAAAGCATGACATATTTGGCCTGTACATATGTCGATCACGAAAGGTGAATACCTGCTATGAGCAGGATGCTAACAGTGGCTCCACTTGGGGATGGCTTTTCCTTGCGAAAAGTCAAGAACAGCAGGTCAGTATGCCTTGGTCTTTGATGCTGCTCTCTGCAAAATTCCCCTTGCTGGCTGCCTTATTAATCCTACCTACCTACCCTAACCAGCACTTACTTTGCCGTCAAGTGAAGTGAAATAACCAGTGCAGCCACTTAAGCAATTTAAGAAAGAGATGAACAGGCTCACTGATGGTTGATGAACTTGGAAGCACTATTCTGTCATGTGCCCCCATAATCAAGATTTTGGCATAGAAAGGCCACTGCTGATGTATTTGTTCCTTACGGAGAAAACATGCTAAGGAACTTGAGTTTAGAAGCAGTTCCATGTAGTCTGATATAGGATCAATAAAAACATCATGTGGGATAGCTTCTTCTGGGCCCTCTTGGTCGGATGAAAGACTTGCCTCTTTGGTAATAAGCCCTGCAACTAAATCTTCAGTCTTTGCCTTGAAAACATAAACATAATTATCCTCAATCTGTAAGTCAGAAGGTAGTACTATTTCCTCATGACTTGGGGAAGGAAGATTTTGAAGAAATGCTTTAGGATCACGAAAATGATATGACTGGATTTGAGATTGCAAGAATTCAATTTATTTTTCATATCTTTCAACAATTAAATCAAGGAAAAGGTTATGCGAGCCACCTGCTGTTTTTGACAACATCAATTTGAAAAATTCTTCATCAAGCTCAAATTTTGATAAACTCTCCCTGAAGATATCTAGAGCTTCATCAAATGAAACATCTTCCACGAACCCAGTCATCCTGTCTTACTGATAATGCTTTGGAACATGGACTATTTGGTTGTCGAATTGGTTCGTTCCTCAGTGGAGTCTTTGAATGAAAATGAAGTGGAGTCGCCAGGTGGATGTCGTTACTTTGGAGTGCCTGATCTCTGTCCACCATCGAAGATCAGAACTAAACATGAACACTCTTTCAGCTCCCCAGCGAGTCGCCATTTATGTTAACACCCAGGTTGTCCTCTTTGACTCCCAAGAGGATACGGCCGGGGTAACCACTAACCAGGCTTTGGACTGCCGGTCCTAGCCTACCAGCAGTCAGAGAGGGCTCTCTCTATGTGGTTTTTATGATCTTAGGCTAGCTATTGAGTACAAAGGGTTTTGTTTTTTGGTGAGGAGAGAATGGTCTTAAGCAGGGAGGCATGCGAAGCGCGAAAGGTTTAGAACATTGGGCATGGAGTCAAGGATGTGGACTGAAGAATGTGTTTTCTTTGGCAAAGCGGAATACAGAGCAGGATAGCTACACATGGACCAATATTGAAACTTGAAATGAGATGAGATGGAGGTCAGGGAATGAAAGACAGCTAAGTAATTTTCATTCGTGCTGACAGAGGGAACGGGAATGAATATCCTATAGGAGCAATTACTTGAATTCCTACAACAATATTCATACACGGAGGAAACTAGTGCAAATATGAGCCTAAGAGGAATTCATATTATAGGCTAGTTTAGAAGACAAACATAGAGAAACAACGAGAATTGAGCACAGAGTGTTGTTAAACAAATTCTGAGCTAGTCTTCTTTCTGTTGTCTAGATCATGACACAAAGGTGATATAAGCATATTAAAACTGAAAACAGAGCCAAGAAAGAGAAGAGGAAACTTATTGGTCCATGAGGAAACACGAGAATTCTGTAGTCTCAGTCTTCAGCCATCAACACACATGTAGACAGTTCAAACACGGTTATTCCAGCAAGCTCTGTTCATTGAGTTTCTTCCAGCGTATACAGCAAGCCTCAACTGAGTTCAATGATCAAAAACATCTCCTCCCTTTGAACAGTACATAGAGAGGTTTTTATAGAAGAAATTTACAGACTTAGATCTGTGGATCAGATCTCAAGGAAAATATATCAAATATCTATCTAACCGATCTCAACAGATCCGAAGTACATCACTGTTTGCTGCTAAAACTAAATGCATGAACGACTATCTGGGCTGAGCTGGGGCAGCTGTCTCAAAAATGGATTAAACAGTGATCCTGGAGCTGTGCGCTGGCCGTTTGGTCATAACTGGGTAATAACTGTCCAGGAATCCTTTAGGCGGTTCCATAAATGGTTTTTTGTCTTTTTGGATTGAGGCGGTGGCTGTCCCTTCAGTCTTCAACTTACTGTGCGTTTCGTTAACTAGGTGCAGAGCATTATGCGTTACATGTTTCCTATTCACCATTTATAAGAAAGTAAAGATTGCTAATCCTGTGCTTCCCCATTTGCTCTCGACATATGAACAGTTTCTAATTACTTGTTGACAGATGAAAGCATTGCTAGACTGTTCATGGAGGGAGAATCCTGACTCAGCACCCTCATGTTATTGTTCCCTGGATTTGCTTCAGAGAACAGAATCTGCTCATCGATTTCTCCTTTCATCCAATTCATATACCTGTAGTCCTTGTTGGGCATGGCAGAAGCAGGTGAGACGTATAGAAGGGGTTTAAACTGGCTGCTAGACGAGCCAGAAACGCCATTGATGGACATAATACCTCCACCAGTCCCAGAGCTAGAGAAAGACTTGATCCCCATGAGAGCAGAGTTGGATGGATTGTGGTTCTGCTGCTGCGTTTTGTTGATGGAGATCGATGGACGCAAATTGGTGAGGCTACTTGTACTATTACGGTCAGCTGCCAAGCCGATCATGGAGGACGTCGCGTTATTATTTGCAGCAGAAGATGAATTGGGTCCTCCCACCAAAGACTGAGCGGTAGCATTATTATTGCCACTCGTATTAATAGCAGTCTGACCTCCTCCCACAGGCTTTCTTGAACGAGGACGGCCCCTGTGCATGTGCCGTTCACAGTATTTCTGGTCAGGAGCGACGTCTCTGGAACAACGCCACTTCTTACCATCGGTTCGTTATCAAATCCTTGCCGAAGAAGGGTGTACAGAAGCGTAATGGATTGTAATGTCTTCCCTAAACCCATGTCATCTGCCAAAATGCAGCCAGCAAGACTTTCATCAACTTTGGAGAATTCTCGCAAGCCTGCGATGCATTCAAACATAAATTGTACACCTTCCCGCTGGTGTGGCCGAAGGAAACGAACAAGGATAGGGTCCACTACTATTGGCTTAGATTTTACTCCATCACCACTTATATCTTCAGGTTGCCACAATACAAGTGGCTCAATGCTAGGAGGAAGACACAGCTCCTCTTTTGGAATTTCTTCCATGGGCAATTTTGCCAAAGATGGCATATTAGTGATTGGAACCAAAGCTGATCTCTGAGAACCCCATGGGACAAAACGTTTCCTTGCAAGAAGGCGACGGGCAAGTTGTTCATTGCTGTTTAACTTGACCATTAGAACGGAGCTGATAAAATTAGTGCCAAAAGCCTCCATCCTTTCAATAATGAGCCAGCAGTTAAGTCCAGATATTCTTTTACATAGCGGAGTGCCAGATTTAGATTACGATTTTCAGCATACTCAAGACCCAATTCGAAGATCCAGTCTGGGTTTTGTTTTTCCCAAATGATAGCTTCCTCTAAGAATTTCAAAGCTTCACTGTGCAGACGGGTTCTTTCTGAGTCTGAAGATGAAGCTTTAGTTTTCCTTTCCAAGGCAAGACCTAATAAACGATATGCAATGCCCTTTAAGTGTTCAAACTCCCCTTTGGCATTCTCCACGGCTCTTGTTTCAAAACTGGGTCATCTGTATCTGCATTTGGATCCCCCATGCATGTTTCTACCCTTTTTTTATTATCCAAACCTAGAGACTGGATCACATTTTCTGCACATTTCTTGGTATACTTTTTCTCCTTCATTGGACATCTAATATGGAAATCAGTGACATAATCCCACCATGCCCAGGGTCTATTACTTTCATTTGCAACTTTGAAGATACACAATTGCCTCAGATTTTCAAGTACAACATCTTTACCATCATAACCCCGACTGAAATCCTGTTCTGGACAGGCGCACAGTATCTTCCATGATTGATGCATTGAGCCTTGCACTGCTTACTTATGGTAAATGCTTGGGGACAGTACCAGGTGATATAGTGAGGAGTGAATTGTGTGTAACCACTTTTCTCAAGAATTTGGGCAGCTCCTTTAAAATTCTTTACATCAATTAAAGGAAAAAAGTTACCATGGTCTCCAAAACTCTGTGACCCCTGTGGCACACCCTTGCACAAATAGAACAGCACCCTTTAGAAACAGTCAGATCGCGTGTGTAACAGAAGTACCAATGTTGTTCCATAAAGTTGCTCCCACTAGATGTGAATGTACAAACTTTTGATGCAAGTGACCGTTCACTGTTGCTCTCATCATCATCTTCCTTGTCCATACTAGCCAATTCTCCATCAGATGTGCCATCATCCTCGTCCTCCTCTGCTGATGTCGCATCACACTCAATTGCAGTAGAATGAACTCCCTGATTGACTGGATTGACCAAAGCCTCTGAATTCTTTCTAGGAACATTAGACTTCAACTTACAGCTAGCAGAATCATTGCTAGAACTAATGTTTGACCAAGGCTTCTCTGTTGATTTTTCAGAAACGTGCTTGTTAGCACCATATGCACCCAATGCAGAAACCAGAAAACCCAAGATGAACTTCAAACCTTCAAGGTGGGTTTCATCAGCAGACAACTTGACCACCATATCAATTGCCCTCTTGATCAGAGGTTCTATTGTAGGCTCACCATTTGCCAACTGAACCACAAAATTGAAATATGCTTTCGCAGTAGGAACATCGAATGACAGGAATGCCTTCTCTAAGCCAACAAGCAATGCATCAAGAATGTGATCACATAGTACTCTTGATTTTGAATCAGATGAAGGTAACACCAGAGCATTTATGAAGGCAATAGCAGAATCTCTTGCTGAATTAGAGACCCCTGTTGGCAAATTACCCACAGCTGATTGAACAGTACATCCTAGCAGCCTTTTTTCCAGCCATGTAGACAAAGAAGATGAATCCATCAATAATAACTTTTCTTGCAAGGTTTGCTTCAGGTTAATATAACTCGGATCACCTGTTAAAAGATTAACAAACAGCTGTAGCACCTTTGTATTTACTGATTCATTATGGCATCCATCCAACGCAAATTCCAGTTGTGTATCACACTTTGACCCACATTCATCATTGCTATTTGTCCACAACTCATACTCCACGCGATCATCTGGATGAGGAACAGACTCCCTCCAGTCTAAATTAATATTAACCATGTCACCCTTGTTGATAGCCCCCTTCAGCTTGTCATCAAACTCTTTCTCAACAAGGGCAGAAGGATTGGTGATATTCTGCAGATATTCAGCTGCCGAACTATCTTTTTCAGGAGAATCCATAGTTATCAATGGCTCTTCTCTATCATCAGAAACAAGAACAGCTGCTGCACCAGCATTCTGAGCATTCCAAACTTTCAAAGCACAAATAACAATCTCCACGGTTAACCAGCATGACATATTGAGAATTTGCATCAGTTTATTCATCTGATGTACCTTGGGTCTAGTCATCACCCTCTGCAGTATTCTGCTGTTTTTCCTTCACTAGTGTCAGGTCCATGGTCCTCAAGAATACATGCAATGACTTTTGTGCCTGAGGATTTTGTGCCCTTTTTGCCATAGTAGCAAATTTCAAATATGGAACATTGCTTGTAAGCAAAGCATGACATATTTGGCCTGTACATATGTCGATCACGAAAGGTGAATACCTGCTATGAGCAGGATGCTAACATATTACATTCATAGTATCAATGCCAAAGGCAATGACATCATCTCAGCTGGGCCACCAGGGAGTGTTACAAATGTTACCAAAGCCCAAGATGCAATCTGAACTTACATAGGCCAAAGATAGAGCATAGGTGAAAAATATTGAAAATTCAAACCAGTGGTTCGAAAAAAGTCTAAAAAGGCTATGGTTTCAACTATTGGCTGACATATGCTAGAAACAAGGTAGAGACAAGGTACATACCAAGCACAAAAGTGAAAATTGTGGACATGTTGATTCTAATGATGTTAATGGAGCAATGCGGGTTACACAATCTTTATTCCATTAAAGTTATTGAACCTTGTCTTTCAAAAGAAAATTAATCTCAGAGTTTCTGCCACATTTCCAAATGTGTTGTAGTCATGCCAACCCTTTTTTATCAGTGTCATCACAAGTGTCATGTACTATGTATCAGCTGGAACTTCTTGCATAGGATTGGCAAATATATTGGGTTGGTTTTGCTTGGTGGTTTTTGACAACTAAAAATTAGGTGATGTCCCATGTACTATAACATGACATGGAAAGGTTCATGACCTCAACTAGAGCTTGTGTAGATAAACTTCCTATTATTTTTCATTCACTTATAGGGGTTCTAGAATTTCAACATGAGAAAGCCATGTATGTTGCCTTAAAGGCATTACAACACCTCGTCCATAATTACATAGATGAATATATGATGAGTTGGGAGCAAGAACAAGTATATAATGCATGCAAACATCCCTTTTGTCATATTTTTCTCCTTTAACTCAGATGGATTTAGATGCCCTTCTTTCACCATTTATCTTTTGTGAATGTACTAAGAGAAAAGAGAATATCATGAAGCAATAGCTAATAAACTCTATGCAGGGAGAATTATGTGCAAGAAACTCTTTGTTAACTCTGAGAGATACACACCAACCTCAAATTTGTTCCCACATGCTTATAACTAGACTCGAACAGAATGTACTTTTACACACAAAACTCATGACTATATATGCTACTTACGGCACCATGGAAATTGCATGTTTTTTTTTTATATATTTTTTGATAAATCACAGAAACCAGATATTTCATTATTGAATTCCATGATCAAAAGGCATGCCAACACTAGGTTCTTGGAGGATATTTTTTTATTGTATCAGAAAATGCAACGATAAGGCATGTGCACACTCTAGTGCTTGGCCACAAGGCATGCATGTCCACAACTATATAATTAGAAGGTAATTTGAGTTTAATACATTTTTGGGGAATTTCCTGATTGATATGTATGACAAATATGGGTTTATAGATATTGCACATAGACCGTTTGATGGAATGCTCGTAAGAGATGTGATATCAAGGAGTGCGATGATCTTTTGGTGTCTTTCATGAGATGCAATTGACAACTGTGATTCTTAATGCAACTACCATTATGTTACTCACTTATGGAGATGCATGCACAATGTAGGAGTATTGATATCACACACCAGTTGTTTGACGAAATGTCTAAAAGGGATGACAATGAAAATGGGGGATTTTCTAGAAAGTTGCACATTGCATATACCTTACTTCACCACACCCAAATATGTTTGGAGGCTCAGCATTGTGATAGGTGATAGACTTCCTATGGCCTCCTTGCACAAGTTTTCTTGATCGATGTCCACAGATCCACAGGTTATACATATTTAACAGGCTGATTACTTTATTCATGGCTACATGAGATTCTAATCTCACAATGGGAATGGAGTTGGAACGAACCAAAGAGGAATCACAAGGAAATTGTGCCACTTATGCCATATCAGTGTGCACTAATGAAGAATCCATAGAGGACGAGTATCTATGAAGCTTCTAGTGCAAGAAAGGGACTATAAAAAATGTAGAAGAGCTTCAAAGAGTGGTCAAGAGTTGGTTGATGGTTTTTCTCCATTTATGAAGTTTTCCCATATTGAAATCGATAGAGCAGAGGTGGCTTCATGGGTAGGGGATTTCTACTCAAGAGATAAAAATCTCCAGATTTGTTGTGGCTTATTGTAGTCTCATATTTACTTATTCACACACAATTTTGATGTCGTTGTTCACAAGCCATCATTTCCAACTTTAATATTTTAAGTGACCATCAATGAGTGCAGAGTTAGCTCATGATTTATATTGGGGGTATTTTGTATCACTCCTGAAACTCCGAGACTTGGATGGAACATATAATTTAAGAGTTAATTCTCTAACAAGTTAATTATAGGTCAAAATGTGGACATGTTCTTCAATTGCAAAAGAAAACAGGGGTTCTATTATTGCGTTAGAGTGCTTGTCGAGGGAAATTTTGTTAAATATCCATCATTTGGAGGAGGACCGTGTGGAGATATAGAACATTAACACAAGTTTCAAAAGCATTGTTAAAGGTGTGTAGCATTTAAAAGTGCCCCACTTATTCAAAATGGAAGAACATTTCTATGCAAATTCAGTGTCTTTACATTGAGTGATTTCCATGGGTGATGGCAGAAACAACATCGTTCTGATCAAGCATTTGAAATTGGATCAACCATACTATTCATATTCCCCATCTTCAGGTGCTTATACCTCGACAAAGGTAAGAAGGATTGGGATAGGTAAGGCACCACCCATCCTCATTTTTGGGTTGACTATCTTGTTGGTTCTTCTCCTGGTGTAGCTGAAGATTATATTCATTCAAATTCTGGTTGGTCTTGCTCTTAATAAACCATTAACTACTCAAAGCTTCACCCTTAAGTATGCTAATTAGTGGCTTTCTGTCACCTTTACTTCAACAAATATTATTCCATATTCAACACAACTTTATTCATTCTTTAAGAGCTTCATTTTCAACCTAATGGTCCATAGCTTTCCCAATGAATCTATGAAACATAAAAAAAAATATTTTACCTTCTCTCTTCAAGGACTAGGCCCAATCTTGCCAATACAAGGTTTCCTCGTGTTGTTGTGCTGAAATTTAGTTTTGACGGCTCATCCTTGATTCTCGTCTAGATAATATGTAGGGATCCCTTATTATCTCTCATTTAGTGCGAGGAATATGTTTCCTAATTATTGGACCTTCCAAGACTTCAAAATTCTCAATCTTGAGAATCTGAGATTTTTAGCTTCCCTAATCTTCTCTCGTATTTGGGATTTTAGATTCTCTTTCTTTAATTGCTCTGTAAGTTCAATCCCAAATTTTTCCTGCATTAAGTAGCTTTTAATGAAAAATAATGGTTTCTTGCTTTCCAAAGATCCCAAATGACGAATCCTAGACTAGCATTCCATATTTTCTTAATGATAGTTGAGGTCCATTGAATTTGGTCATTTAGTTTTTGCAATTGATATTTCCAAGGAAGTAGGGGTTGGTTATTAAATTGCATAGGCCATGATGTTCATAGTTTTTTGGCAACCAGACAATTTATTTAATATACAATCTAAAACATTTAAGAGTGTCCAATCCTTGAATTCTTGTGCTTATAATCAATATCACCTATGCTTTAGGGAATATTCAACTTCAAGCTCATTTGGATGCTATAAGGTATGGAAGAAAAAGGCAATAGAATTTGTGGTGTGAAACAAATCAATCAAAGCAAGAGCACTAGCAACAAATGTGCTTCAATTTTCGATCATGAATGCCAAGGAACTGGTCTTAAAACTCAAGGTGGTCAATTGGAGGTTCCATTATATAGGCTTGCACAGGTATTCGACTGGATTATGGAGTTAATTAAATCTTGGAAGTTGTGGATTGATTATCCTCAACAACTACAAGAATGTGCCAGAGGGACTTTATTCTATCCTACAAATAACATCCAGGTGATCCGAATTGGATCATTATATTGTTTGACATCCATCTCGATGCATTCAGAGTGGAAAAAATGGAGGAATCATCTCACGAGACTGTTACTACCAGCGAGATACAGTTTGGAAAAATAGGGTCTGACTCATTCGAGGAGCGTTTTGAGGCATCAAACGACATTTTTTGGGGTATAACTTAGTTGTTTTAGCTCTACATCTTTCAAGCTATTCTACATGCAAAGATATTTCCAACAGCACAAGAAGCATATCAATCAGAGTTTGTATGCAAAAGTTATGCCACTTAGAAGTTGACCTTCCTATTTTCACTTCTATAGTTCGGGAGGATGTTGTGTCAACCTCCATTATTCATGGAAAAGGGGATAGCCACGTGTTTTTGATGTAAAATACTCTATAAAAGTCTATTTTGTAACTCTAGTTAAGAGTTGATGTAGGAAAACCTAACCACTAGTAGGTTGTTAAGTTGTGTTATAACCAGGCCACTAGGAGGAAGAGGCATTCCATTCTTTCAACAACATTTTGTTCCATACTTGAACAAAGATAGCGAGGAGAGATAGGAGGTAGAGAACATAGAGAGGATTTGTGCACAATAGCATCCCACAGGCCACATGCATTACTTTTTTGTACCTACAACCATATTTCCGAACAGAGAAAGAGAGAAAAGCAACCTCACCTTCCAACTGGATCTTTTCCTTAAAGGGTTTCCAAGAGCATATCTTGTGTCTTATGTGTGTGTGTGTGTGCTTATTTTGTCATTCTCTACTTTTCTACATAGTTCCATTCGCATGCACGCACTAATTATGGTTAAATTTACATATCTTAAAGTTTAATAAAACTGTAATAGTGTAGAAATTCAGAATTTTTAATATATTATTATTAGATCTGTTGTGGCAAACTGTCTAATGGAATATCCATGACAATTTACATATCACCAAGGGAAATCAATCTTTTTGTTGCAATTTTTATACTTCAAGAAGATCTTAATTTTATTCAAGCTCGATTTCAACAATAAAATTCACAAAGAAATATCAACAAAATTTGAGGTTTGCCAAAGAAGAGTATGTCACATAATTTATATGGGGGAGCTCGTGGAAATGGAGGTTATGAAAAGGCTATTAAATAGAGGCTAAAGGACATGTTTCAAAAAGTAACGGTAACAAATGATCCATGAAAACTAGATAAACATGCAAGAACTCTACATTTAAAATGTTCAAAAGATCACATTTCAGTGGCTTGAAGGTCTAGTCATTGAGATATCTTTGTTGTTTGGATTGTTTACATTCTAAGGAGTTCATTTATTCCTTGATCTACATAGAAGAGACTATGTGTTGCAAATAAAGTTGAGGCATTAAATCAATTTACAATGTTGCTTAAGGTAGAGATCATTTATATCAACATATTCCCTAAAGGATAGTATGATGCTACCAAGTAAGGAAGATAGGTGGTAAACATGATTGTTTTCCACTATTGTTCCGTTAAAAGATTTTTAATCAGTTTATCATAAGAAATACATTATTTGAAGTTCTCCATGTTAGTCTTATTCTAGTTGTAATGAATACAATCCTGGGTATTTTTTAGATACATTTGCAACAGTTGTAAACTCATGAATGGTTAGTTAGACATCAAGTCGGTAAAGCATGTCCATCATTGAATTAGAGGTGGAGAATTATTCTACATCATTTATTAGCACAAAAAATTTTGAAGAGCTTGCCAATAAGGGTATTAATCACACAAGTTATTGGGTATTGATTGATTACACCTTTTGAACAAAGGTCATAGAAATATATACCGCTGGAGTTCTAAGTATTTCTTATGGTAGAGTATCTAAATGAATAATCAGTTCCTCAAGTAAATTTAGTTTAGATTTTATTTTGATTATTTGCTAGTAAAGTTATATTTCTCACCAAATTTTATGAAAAAGTGTTAAGCTCTAGGTATTCTTGTGGAGAACACTATTCCTTGGGAAGATTCTGATGTTATTTTGGAAACCTTAAATTAGATGACTTAGTAAGGTCCATGAAGGGAAGAAAAACATCTCTCATTAAGAGGAACTACACTTTTAGGAATCCTAACCATCAAAATCTACCTATAAGCCTATGAATGCTCAACTATTTTCCAAGGTTCTGAATGCTTATAAGCCTATGAATTCTCAACCCTTTTCAATGTTCCAAATGCTTGAAGATTCAGTGGAATGGATGAAAATTATGTTAGGAATCAACTTTGGTGATTGTCCATGCCTTAAAATGGGTATACCTGTGTTATACAACAAAATGACCTCCTCATCAACTCAAAGGTGAAAGATAAGATGAATGAAAGGCAAACACAATCACCGCATACAACCTTGAAAACCAATATATGAATACACAATGAACATATATTTGCATACAACTAAACTACTCATATAAACAAGTATCAAATGAACAACTCAATAAACAATGTTACCAACACTATGGAGTAGGGAACACAACTACAGTTCTGTATTAATAACAAAAGAGTGATTACAACCATCCGTTGTATCACTCTTCCTTTGCCCCTTCTGCTTCTTTCTCTCTCTCTCTTCTAGCTCACTTCTTCAGATATGAGACAATTATCAATAGCTTAGTAGGCTATCCTTTCAAATGCTCTGACCCCTTTCACAATGACCCTCTCACTGCTTATGTAGCAATCGAGTTAGGGTTTCCAAGATCCTCATGGAGTTCACTAGGGCAAAAGCAATGAACTTGCCCTGCCTTTTAGGTCTTACCCATTTGCCTCCTTTGTTCAAATAAGATTTTCCCAAAATAGCTCGATTTTAGATATTTTCTTGCTTTTCTTGAGTGAATTTAGGGACAAATATCTAAATATTTGTGAGTCAATTCGTTCCTTTGACCCTTGTAACTTCCATTAGTTTCACTAACGCTACCCCTGCTCTAACAACTTGAGTTAGTAGGGTCACTAACACACCCTTAGGCTTGGTAACAAGCTTTATAAAGTAGGTTTTCAATAGAATAACAGCTATCAATTTGTGAAAAATATGAATATGTAGAATACATCTTGTTTGCATCAAAATGTTTTTTTTTTTTATTCTAACAGCTATGAATTTGTGAAAAATATGAATATGTAGAATACAACTTGTTTGCATCAATTTTTTTTTGTTTGTTCAGAACATTGTTTTTGCATGCTTTATTGAGTCAAAAGTCTCACCATATTTCATACGTCAACACCCCTGCCGAAGACAATAATCAAGTACACATAAAATGCATGGTGTATGGAGAATTAAAACTACCCTCAAAGGCCTTCCCGAGAACTTTGACAGACTGTAAGATTATCTGCAAAAGCTACCAAGTTATACACATGCTCATGTATGAATATCAATTAACAAAGCACGGAAAGAGGATTACCTTAATTCTCCTTCTAGATTTTTTTGGAGATCGCAATGCAGCCAAGAAGAACTCCCTCTAAGCTAGCTCCAAATCAATTCCTGCACAAAGGAAAGGCAAACACAATCACCGCATACAACCTTGAAAACTAATATATGAATACACAATGAACATCTATTTGCATACAACTAAACTACTCATCTAAACAAGTATCGAATTAACAACTCAATGAACAATGTTACCTACACTATGGAGTAGGGAACACAACTACAATTCTGTATTAATAATGGAAGAGTGATTACAACCATCTGTTGCATCAGTCTTCCTTTGCCCCTTCTGCTTCTCTCTCTCTCTTCTAGATCACTTCTTCAGATATGAAACAATTCTCAATAGCTTAGTAGGCTATCCTTTCAAATGCTCTGACCCCTTTCACAATGATCCTCTCACTGCTTATGTAGCAATCGAGTTAGGGTTGCCAAGCTCCTCATAGAGTTCACAAGGGAAAAAGCAATGAACTTTCCCTGCTTTTCAGCTCTTTCCCATTTGCCTCCTTTGTTCAGATTAGAATTTCCCAAAATAGCTCGATTTTAGATATTTTCTTGCTTTTCTTGAGTGAATTTAGGGACAAATATCTAGATATTTGTGAGTCAATTCGTTCCTTTGACCCTTGGAACTTCCCTTAGTTTCACTATCGCTGCCCCTGGTTTAACAAATTGAGTTAGTACGGTCACTAACGCACCCTTAGGCTTGGTAACAAGATTTATAAAGCAGGTTTTTAGTGTGCAACCAACGTTAGTGTGGAATCAAGGCTTGTAATTGTGGTCTTTGCTTCAGTCATCCCATGTTTCACCTCTGAGTTGATGAGGAGGTCATTTTGCTGTATAATAGATACCCCCTAAAGTATGATATCAGAGGCAGAGATGATGGTCGAAATACTTTACTAAAATTGTAATTTTTCTGTCAAAAATGTGAGAGAGAGAGAAGCATCGAGCAGCAAGGGAAACTTGATACAACACATATATATAAAACTACTAAAATCATGTCCTAAGTCGGGAATTCCCATGCTCAGTAGCTATGTCAGAGTAATTTTCTCCAAAGAGATATAACAATACTGACCACCGATAAGCACAATGCGGGTCTAGTGTCATAATAGAATCATCCTGAAACAATTGTCTCCAAAAAACAATATCTGCAGCTTGGGAGAGGAAACAAGGCTAAATGATGCAAGCCTCTATCCAAGGTCTTGATTTTCGCTTCACCGAACAACATAGATCGATACATGTGAAAATATGCTTTGACGTCAAACATGCACGAAATCATCTGATTACCAGTCAATAATGGAGACCGTTAACATACGTGAGGAAGGCCACTGATAATGGTGATGGTCTCCAAGATGCACAGTACAAACTAGCGAGTGTGAAAGATGTATTTGTCATCGAACACCTGTAGAATCGCTTAACTAGAAGCCAATAATGAGAACCCCTGATCAAACACAAGGTAACCTGCCACTAATGTTTGCAAGTACCAAGAATTTGAATGTGTTTCTGGGTTATCTTCCTAGATAGAGTGTTGAAGTCGATAAGAAGAAACATGTCGAAAGGTAGGTAATGATGTGTCCTACATCAATAGACTTGAAACGTGACAAGAATGATTTTTTTTTTTGAGGAATCGTTTGAGAATTTGGGTCTACACAATGGAGGGCATGATGAAAGGATATGTTTGATCGGTTGATGGAGGAAACAAATGGTTAACCCTTGAACAATAGAAGGCACGACAATAATTTTAACCTAACAGCACTAGACTCATGAACACTATAGAGTGTTAGGATATAGAGATGTAATTACATCAGGGTATATAGGCTAAAAATCATATGATGGTAGGGTTCATATTGAGAGGCCATCAAAAGGAAGGTTTATTTAAGGGAGTGCCATGTTCAAGGGAACGACTGCTGCCAAACCATGCTTTCGAATACGGAATAGAGTTGTATTGTCCACTTTCCCTGTCTGATTAATTTAATGAGTCCAGACGGGTAAAATCATTGATCATTTCATGTTTAAAGAGTTTGAAAAGGATCGCCAAAAGAACAACTCTTTGCCCTATTTATTAGTTTAATGAGTCCAGACAGGCAAACTCATCGATTTTTTCATGTTTTAAGAGCTTAAAAAGTATCGTAAAAAGAACAACTCTATATCTTGTCTGTGTAATTTAAAGAGTCCAAACTAGACAACTCAGTGGTATTTTCATATTTAGAGAGTCTGAAAAGATCGTAAAGTGCAACTCCATGGTGGTCCCTTTGTCATAGTTGTTAACCGGGTGCAACAAAAGGTTAATAGTATACCCGAATTAGTTACTTTTCCATTAGTTAATCTATTGAACCCAGACAAAGAGAAACCTATTTTCAATAGATGTCGACATCATTTTGTTATGAGTACGAGGCGACGGATTAAACTCATTTTTCATTGTGAATTTTTAATGAGTCACACGACGACAAACTCAATACCTTCATCAAAATTTTTAATGAGTTAAATGAAGAAAACTCAGGGTATATTTTTCAGTTTAGTGAGCGAGAAAAAGAGGGAAAAGAATGGCTCATCCCTTCTTCATAGTTTTAACGAGTTCAAAGGACAAGAAAAACAAGGGGATTTTAGATTTAAGAGTGAGAAACGGTCCCAAAAAAGAAAGTGCTCTTGCTGCTGCTGTATATTTTTAACGAGCCCGGTAACAAAAACTCAGGATTTTTCAATTTAACGAGCGATAAAAGTACCTAAAAGAATGCTCGAGTCATCTTTATCAAGTTTAGCGAGCTTAAAGACAAAGCTCAGGATTTTTTTAGTTTAAAGAGCAAGAAAAAAGTGCCTAAAAAGAATGCTCCCTTGGTCCTTTTCAGTTTAATGAGCTGGAAAATGATCAAAAAAGAGTTGCTCAGAGCATCATCGTATGGATTTAATGAGCACAATGATGAAAACTTAGAGATGTTTCTATTTTTTAAAGAGCAATAAAATATCTCAAAAAGTGCTCTATTCTTCATTGTAGTAGTTTAACGAGCCTAAAGAAGGAGACTCGAGGTTTTTCGGATTAACGAGCAAGGAAAATAACATAAAAAGAACACGCGATCTTCTTCATGGTAGTTTAACGAGCTTGAAGAAGGAGACTTGAGGATTTTTCATATTAACGAGCAAGAAAAATACCAGCAAAAGAATGCTCGATCTTCCTTGATCTCATGCTTGACAATAGAAGGGTCTATGCAATGCATTTCCTCATAAGACCAAGGGAATACATCACAGAATTCCTTAAATAGGCAAGTGAAGCTTGCAATTTCCTCGGGATTGCAATCCGCTCCAATCTGGATGTTTTCCACGATGCTTGTCATGACAGAAATATCGGTGAGCAATGTTTTTGAAATATTTCCCATGTTTCCTTCCGCCTCCAAAGTTTGGATGATTGTATAGGGTGAGGAAATGATTTCGTGTGCGTCAGGTGAAAGGATTTGAAGAGGAATCATGTCCGAATCAAATATCGAAACACGATGGTTCAAATCCTCCCAATGTTGCTCTCCAAAACTCATGATTTCTCGAACAACTTCATTCGTAGGTAGGAGTTGATATAATGGATCTAAAGGAGGAGTAGTTATGGGAAGGGCGGTGGTACCATCGGTAGTAACCAACATGACCAGAGATGTGGATGCGGATTGAATGGCTTGGTAGGCCGATTCAGCTGGTGATAGTGGCATCTGGTCTCCGAAAGTGTCAAGGTCTAAAGGAGCTGGCATGATCCATGGATCAGTTAGTTCATGAGGAATAGATGAAAGAATGTTGACTTATTGTGAAACCTTAGGTGGCCGAAGAGGAAAACAACCCATGAGGGAAGAAGCCTTCAGTAGACCGGTACCTAAAATGACATAGCAGTCAGTGCCACCTCCTACTAGGGGTACAGAGCCACTTGGTAATGGTGAATAATCAGGGGTGAAGAAAGACAACTAATCCATTGTAATAACCTTTCCATCCAATGGAAATAGGATGATGCGAAAGACAATAGATACGACGTCCGTCATGGCATATGTCCAACTACGACCCAACAAGAGATTATAGTCAAGTTTTTTGTCAACGACTTCTACGTCCACAATTACGGTTTTTCCATACAAAGTGATGGGAAAACGGGTTAGGTATCCTTTTGGGATAAAGGTGTGGCCATCGAAATCTTTAAGGGAGTTTGACGACGGGGATATGATTGGAGAACCCATGGTGAACCAACATGAAGCCGACATGACGTAGGTTGAAGCACCTTCGTCGATGATAGTTCTGTGTATACCTTTACCTTTCGAAGTGATATGCACCTGAAATTCAAGCTAGTGAGAAAGGGGAGGTTTACACTTGTCCATGTTGAAAATAGCAAGCATGGAATCCACTGGGTCAATACCCCCAATAGCCAAAAGAAAAGCTTTCTGTTGAGTTAGGCATGTTTGTAATACTTCGAGCGCCGACATAGCCGACAGTGCTTGCACCAAATCATCTACAATGTTGTAGTGTTGGGCGGCACGTGTAGATGTATTGTGCGTTGTGTGTCGAAGTGCCCCTTTTGGGGGTCGAATTACAAGGTCCTCAACCAGCATTTTGATATGAAAATAGTTGGGTGGTGGTGGGCTTTGACCTGAGGATGGTTCTGCTGCAGGAGCGACAAGAGCTCCATAAGTTTTCACTCTTGTGGCAATTTCTACTGTTTCAAATGTGTAAATGGTAGAAGATCCTTCACCAGCCGAAGGATGTTACGAACTATCATTGCCCCCTTGCAGGGGTTACGGTTGGTTTGCAATAAGATTTTGCTGTTGTTGAGTGGCAAAAGGATTTCTAAGGACAGCATGTGCCTTACCAGAATCCCCTTTGGCAAGGTATTCTATGCATTCCTGAAGCCGTAGACAATGCCAAGTCGTGTGGTATTCAACACAGAGTTTGCATGGACATCTAGTGGGTTTATTCTTTTCCTCGTCAGTAGGCGCAGCGACCTTCTGTTTTGGGTTGGGCTACTTGGTTGACTGCTCTTCAGAAGGAGCAGTATTTTGCTTATTCTTCTTGTTCTTGCGACTAGATTTTTGCATAGACTACACAAAGTTTATCATAGTGGCAAGAAGAGCAGTCATATTGGTAGAGGGGTCTACTACCATCTTGGCAATGGAACCATTGAGTTGTTTTACAATGGCCCCAGAGGTTGTGCTGCCAATCCCATCGACATGCACTCCGGGGTGCTGAGTGGCAGAAGCATTGGGGTTTCCAAGAGCATTGGGGATTGTGTTGTAAAGAGTGCCAGACTGTGAATATATCAGATCTAAGGGCTGGGCACGACATATGGATTGGTCTGCTGTGATCGCACCACCTAGAGCGACATCTCTAGAGATTTGTAGGAGTAAGGACTTACAAAACTAGTCCGTTAAGAGAAAGTATGGGATGGGAGCTTTGACTAACCTCCGCATACGTCTCCATTCATGAATATGATCGAAGATGTGGGTGGCGGTATCCTAACGAAATGAAGTGAGGAGCTCTGTTCCAGTCTCAAAAGCGATAGGTAGCTTGAAGTGCTTTAGGAATTCCATCGCTAAAGTGTCAAAGGTGTTTACTAACGCACATGGTAATTCAATATACCATTTTGTTGTGTTGCCAATGAGGGTGCGGGGAAAAAGACGTAACTGGAAACTATCATCCACCATAGAGTTTGAAACACCAGAGATGGTAGGTGGTGATATGGGTGCCCGAATCCTCCCCTTGTTTTCCATCAAACTTTGGGATGTCCGTTGGTATCTTATGCGGGATCGGCGGCCATTGTAAGTTGTGATAGATGGGGTCGCTTGTTAGCTTGTATAAGTCGGGTATATCCAACGTTGCCAAGAAAGGCAGAGAGTTAGGTGCCCCCGACTCAAACTATGGAGATGACGGATGACTTAAGGAGCTTTGTGCTCTTCCCATCGTTTGGTTCCTCATAGTGTACAAGGGTTGCATGGTGTAACAGTTGCTTTGAGGTATGGTGTTGTAGAGTGGATTTCCATGAGGATTTTGATACTGGGCTATGAAATTGCCCCCAGTATAAGCGTTGCCCCCTTGACTCATTTGAATATGTGAGTAGGGTGCCCCCATGCATTGATTGGGGACCCCTTGAGGATTCCCGCCCGACACAAAACTAACCATTTGTCCTTGATTGACAGAGGGAACGCTCATGTCAATTAGCGACTAACCATGCATGCTTGAGAACAGAGGGGGAACTGTTACATTCCCTACCAGCATGTGCATATTGGCAATCCCCCCAGGTATATGAATCTGGGGGTTTGAACTATATATTGACAGCCGACCATATTGTTGGTAAATGGGAACCGCGCCCATAGTGTCACATTGAGTGTTATAGGGAGAACTGTATGTGACACTTGTCAAAGGTATGCATTTAGGCACCATAGGGATGGAACCTGGCATCTGAAGGGTTCCACTCGTAGAGGGTGTCATGTGAGTGGTTGTACTTGGGAAAAATGGGATAGTGGGATTTTCCATTACTGGTGTTGTGATGACTGTCGACTGGGGAAGTGGTTAAGGACCAAAAGTGTCCCTAAAGTTCCACAACCCATGAGTCGTCGACTGGATAGATGGAAATGTTCCAACTACTGAAGCAGGAAGTATAGGTACCACGGGAGCCAAGATAGGTTCCAACAGATTCGTGAGTGGAGGGTTAAAGGGAGGAAGAAATCCGCTGGAAAACTTGAATCGTCGGTTGTCCAAATAGATCCCATGTGAGATCTAGGAGACTGATCCCCCAAATATGGGGAATCTGGTTTAGTGGAACTTGGTGGATCTTCCACAATGAGTGGAGGAAGTCCTAACAATTGTCTAGAGTGATGGCGAGGGCCGGATGTAGCCACGGTAACCGTTAATTTTTATCAACAAGTTTTATCATGATATTCATTAAAGTCTCAAATGATAGCACTTAGATACCTAAAAAATATAAAAAATATACTAAATGGATCAATCAGAAAACAGAGGGAAATTACATCGTCTGATAAGCACCGATCACTGGAGATGAAAGCCAGTATCTCAATGAATAACAGAGAAGGATGGCCAAATGTACGGTTATGGTTACTCTAGAGCTTCACCTGAACCTCAAATTGAGGGGCCAAGTACTCTCATGAAGACGAGCAACCTCCCAAAAACTAAAGACAGAGTAGATCCGTCCATGTTAGGTACCAAGACAGCCCGTCCCAGTCACCTTGTGTAAGTCCCTATAAGTGTGGCCACTAGAGATACCTCAGATCATAGACACTATCGGGGGGGACATAGTCATAGACAGCACACTGTGTGGGCAGGATACCTGAGTCCCTGACTCAATTCCAAAATCCCCGGAGGGACCCCCAATACATAGAATGACCAAAAGATTTGTAAGAGAAGGCGGGCTACCTTCAATTATAGTCCGATGTTGTCTCGTATTTCGCTCCGCTTTTACTGGAGTGGTCCCTGTAGTATGAGTGCAGAAGCAATTTTCCGCTCGTTAATGACACTAGTTTTGGTTTTCGACCTTGGGCAGTTCACTCACTTTCTTATCCCAAGATCCTAGCCTAGCTAATGTTGGTTTGCTCAAAAGATTTACTGATTGATTTTTATGTAAATTTTATGTGTACTTGATTATTGTCTTCGGTAGGGGTGTTGATGTATGAAATATGGTGAGACTCTTGACTCAATAAATCATGCAAAAACAATGCTCTGAAGAAAA